>BRDA01013716.1:8737-21723 GCA_036984385.1 Crenuchus spilurus | reverse complement strand
TATACTGTTTATAGTCATTTACTCACCATCACCATCACATATTATCATCATCTGAGCTGTCAGTCACACTGAGCTGTCAGTCACACTGATCAGCATTAAAAAGACTTTAAACATTGACAATGACAGTAAAATGACATTAATTTTTCATTAAATTATTACATTGTATGACTAAGGAATCATGTATATTTAATAAATACTGTAATATTGTTTCAGTGCATAAGAACAGTATTACACCACTTAGTGACGTAACCACTAGCTAATACCATCAGTATTAACCACTGATGACTTAAAACCATACAAATGATTATTCCCTTTGTTCTTGGTGCATAAATAAAGCTGATGGTCACATCTGTGCATTTTCAAATTTGGCTCAGCCAATCCGGCTGTAGAAGTGGAACTCTTCTATAATTAACAACTTTGATCTTGTGCAGCAGGTAATTAACATAATAATAATAATAATAATAATAAGTTGAACTTATATAGCGCCTTTCTCAAACCCAAGGACGCTTAACAGAGCAAGAGAGACAAAAACAAAAAAAAAAACATCATAGAGAATGAAAATGTAGCGAGAAAAAATAGCTTTTAAGCTGAGTCTTGAAAGAGGATAGAGTGGGGCAGTTTCTGAGTGACTGAGGTAAGGAGTTCCATAGTTTGGAACATAATGGCTTAATTAATAAGTGCCCGTGCTCTTACTTCTGCTTCAGCAGCCGGGTCGCCTTGCTGACACTGATGACCTCACTGAGTGATTCTGGCAGGTCAGACGCTGGGGGCTCAGGGGTGACACAGACAGGAGAGTCGAGGATCTCTAAATATCCCTGTTCTTCTTGTCCTGGTGCATCATGGGGGATGTAGATCCAAGTGGGAAAAAGCATCACCTTCCCCATCCACAGTGGAGAGACCTTCAGCATCTGAATGAAAAACAGTAAGTTTATATATAATTTTTGATAAATAAACCAAAGTTATGATATTTTAGTATATTTACCTTTAACATAAACACTCACAGACCTTGTATCTACACTTATTATCCATTTTAGCTTCACAGAGCTTACAGGTGCACTTACAGACTGTTGTCTCCGTTTCTCTGTAAACTCTGATCAGCTTGTTATTCAATGGACCCCCCACAGAGCTGGTATCATTTGGGAGGTGGTTCTGTTAGTGGTACTGGTATGAGTGGATCAGACGTAGCTCCAGAGCTGTGGGAGGTTGTAAACACAATGTCCACTCTATTAGACACACCTCAGCTCAGCACAGTGTGTGTTGGTCCTCTAGTCCTGACACTGTTGGCTGGTTGCTGCACTATTTTCACTCCAGTAGTGACACTGAGGTCTGAGCACAACACACACTACCACACCACCACCACTTCAGTGTCAGTGCAGTGCTGTGAATGATCCACCTGCTCTGTAGGGGGTCCTGACCACTGAAGAACAGGCTGAACAGGGTATACAGAAACTATAGGCTGTACACAGTGCATAGGAGATACAAGGTCTCTGTGTTAGTTACAACAGAAGTGTACAACTGTAGTGTCTGTATGTCTGTGTGACCTGTCCTACACAACAGTGACACTGAGATCTGAATGAATTCTGAGGGGGTTTTCACACTAGACTGGACACAGGACCGCTTGCTCTGTGAACTCAGTGTGCTGGGTCAAGTGTGAGCGAGGTCCAGAGAACCCAATCATCACTATTGAGTTCTAGTGTTTATTAGCAATGATAGTCTCACAGCTTCAGTTTTAAACTAAAGACACAGACCTGGACTTCAAGGTCACTGATCAGTGATGTACCTCACAATTAACACTTCCAGTAGCATCCCTCACTCTCCAAAGCCCGTCACGCTGGCCAGAGGTACGTCCATCACACAGAAGGCCAATCAGAATGAGGTTTGTTCGAGGGAGTGGTCTGTGAGTGGGATTAGTTAGCTCCACCTCCTTAACCCATTCTCTGTACTGATTGGTGCTCCAAGTGAGGCTGCTAAAGCAGGGCATCCGCTGTCTGTTGACCAGCTCTGAAACAGATACACACCTGATACACACACACACACACACACACACACAGAGCTCTGTGTAAAACCACTCATGTTACAATTTATTGATGCATTGGTAACAATCATACAGGGTATGGACAAAATTATTGGGACAGCACACACATTGCTCGTATAGGAGCTTTTATGGCCTCCCATTCTAAATTCTTTGGTAAGTTCGTAAGTTCTAATTCATCCCAAAGTTGTTTGATGGGGCTGAGGTCAGAACCCACTCTGTGACTTTACGTGGTCCGACACTTTGTGGCCGAGTGGCTGAGGCACCGAAATGACCAAACAGGTACTAAATATTTAGGAGGGAAGAAATTGTGTGAACTGACTTGTTGCACTGGAGGCATCCTACTACAGTATGAGATCAGTGAGCTCTTTCAACTTCAAAGATTGGTGAAAACTAGGGAAAATGCACCAAAATGCCACTGATGTCCATACAAGACCTATGCAGGTCACACTGCCTCAGCAGAGACTCCACCCACCCTGCCCACAAAGTCTTCAGCCTCCTGCCCTCTTTCAAAGGCTACCGCAGTATGAGGTGCAAGTCTACCAGACTCAGCAACAGCTTCTCTCCACAAGTCATCAGATTCCTCAACTCGCTCTGACACAAGAACATGCCGGCTTATCAGTCACAGTAATATTTACACATTTGTGCTGATCCACACACAAAAAAACTATTATCTTCAGAACTGCTAATCTGTGTGCAATAACCAAATTACCCTCACACTGCGCACTTTATTATACATTTATGTTCTTGTACTGGTCAAGTTGTACTATTTGTATGTGACTGACTGCACAGCTTTGTTTACTTTTGTATTAACTGCACATCGGAGTGTAGAGAAATGTGATCTAACTCAGCTGTGCAGTCTAAACCACAATAAACTTCACTCTGACTGTGTAAACTGACCCATTATTCAGAAGTGTTTCTAAAGGCAGCTTGCAGGGCCAGGAGATTAATTTAAAACACTTGTAGTAAAAAGGGACTGAATTAAACATCTGAATTCAATGATTAAGAGATATGTCACACTACTTTTGCACACAGTGTTTTACTCCCTAGCACGTTAATGAAAGTGTACATGACAGATAAAAAAGCTGCTAAGTGAAGATATTTAATTGCTACATATGATCAGATGTAAAATGTAATGTAAGAGCTGAAACTGACGTGTAGCTGAGCGGTAAACACTGAGAGTCCACACTTCTCCTCACACTCTGAACCACCGCCTCAGTGAGCTGATCCACTGAAACAGAGTCTCCAACAGCGGGGTACAGTTGGTCCTTTACTGCAGAGAGCACGTCCTCCAACCATAAACACTCCTACACACACACACAAACATATATTTATTCAAGTATAGACAGAGGGAAAGACAGAGGAGAAGAGAGAGCTCATTACCGCTCGACTACAGTCTTTAAAAAGGTGTAGAAACGTCTCCATTCTTCTACAGCTGAACCACAAACAGCACTCTCTGTTTCAGTCCTAAAAGCTCAGCTTTACTGTGGGCAGTCTCCAGTTCCACCTTAAATACTGCGGCTCTTACAACCCGTCACCCCAAAGCTGTAATGTAGTGTGCCATTTAAGGTAGAACTGAAATAATCCAACAAAAACAGGGGAATTAAACCAGGGCGGTAAAAAACATCAACATCCGCTCATTCTTCCGCTTTCTTATTCGCACACTGCTGTAACTGTGCTGTTTACTGCCACCTACAGGCCTGAATGCCATACTGCAGTAACTCTGGCGCATTCTACAGTACAATACGAGAATGTTCAATAACCTAAAACATCAAAGAGAGATACAAGGACAAAAAAATATTGTTGGGTATGACTGAGATAAAGTTTAGCATCACAGATATATATATATATAAAAGTAAAAGAACAGAAGAAGTAATGAAATCATATTGTAAAGAGCTCCTTTGTTACATTTTGATTACAAATATCTATAGTTTTTATTCTTAGATGATTGTAAAAGACTAATACGGTTTTGTATTTTTACTTAATGAATATGAAACGTATATAATCAAATATAATATATTCTCTTTGTGTTTCCAACTCATTACATGTCAAACAAAACTAAACATTAAAATATTTATCCATATGTTATTCTCTAATATTTTCCCAATAAAGTTGTGTATCTTTATCCAAAAGATTTTTGTGTAAATACAGTGAGAGCACAATACACATAAACAAGTAAATAATCATTTATTTTTTTAACAGACTAAAAAGATGTCCTCTAAATCAAAAATAAACTTAAACATGTTTTACTGGGTAACTTCTGTGTATTGACTTTACATTTATCTTGTTATTTATACAGTAATTGTTTAACTACTGTTTTTCAGTGATGTATTTATTGGCAGCTGATGGTGCCACGTCACACAGATTATTTCTAATAACCTCATTTAAACCAGATAAACTCTGATTATAAAGAGCTTCACTAACTGTATTGTACTGAATTTGAAGCGGTTTGACGTCACGCACGGTTCGTCCAATAAGACCTCTTACAGTGATCTTCAAAAGTAGCCCGACGGTACTGCGCAGGTTTGTTTAAAGTCAGACTGTTGCCGTAGTAACCGTACGGCTCTTCTCTTGTGTCCGGACTCAGGTCAGCTCGCTTTAAAACTGATTTTACTGACTTTTAATTACCCCGCAGACGTTTTATTAACTTTAATCTGAATTGTAGCGTGTCTGCTGTGATATGTAAACACGTTAAATGTGGGTTATATCTATGCTTTAGTGTTTTTAAGATCGGTTAGCGCTTATGCTAAGCTAATAATTTAACACTGTTTCAGCTCGTCGTTGACTAATATTGTACTTTTTATGTCTGTGACTGTCTTAAAAAAGGAAAAGTTATTGTTTGTACATGTTAAAGCTCACTCTGTGTTCTGTGCAAGTGCGCAGCTTTAGCTTTGTGGCTAACCGTTTAGCTTTGCTGTTAGCTGGTGAAGCTTAGCTCGGCGCAGTTTTAACGTCGTTTTGGACGTTTATATTAATAACAGGAAGCCTTTTCTCACTTTTCTGGTCTGTGTGGTCGTTTTGTAGTGGTAATGGAGGTTAAAGTTGTGCAGATTGTGAGGAGGGCGAGCTGGCCGCGGGGGGAGGGGTCAGGATTAAGCGGGAAAGAAAATGGAGGCCATTGTTCTGTTTCTCCAGTTAGCAGGCAGGCTAACGGGACTTTTATTCTACATTTTCCTCATTCAGTTATTTTTGTATAAGAAAGGTGCTGCGTTGTGGAAGTCTGTTAACGTCAAGATAAACATAAATCCACCACAATATTTTTCATTATTATGTGAATTATAATCTGTGTAGTATTTTAAGATGTTTAAGTCTTAATTTTGAGATTATTGCAGAATCAGGACTGGTGTTAAACTACAGTAATCTGTAATCCACAGTGGAGGAAAGTGAAGCCTTAGCATAAAAATCTTATTTTTCTTATTAATTATTGTTTGTGTACAAAAAGATGCAACATTGGGGAAACACATTTCTGCCAAAATAAAATAAAATCCAATTTTATATTTTCTGTAAGTATAATGCTGTTAAACTGTTGTAGCATTATTTTGAGAATATTCTATGCCAAATAGTGAGTCACAATTATGATTTATTTTTCAAAATAGTGACTTGCTGATGGAAATTGGCTTCCATACAAGCTGTATGTCCAAGGCTATATAGCTGGATCTTCAGATCTGGTGCTGGAGGACCAGTATTCAGCATTTTGGACATTTTCCTGCTCAATTAATCTTTTTATTGCAAGTTTAGTAGCTTTGTCTGAACAAGGAAATTCCCAGTTGCCAGCCATCCCAGACAGGACTTTAAGATCCTTGTTATGTATTGTTATACTCACTTAGCAGTTGCAAGTTAAAGTTAAATACAGTAATGTTTAGACAGAAAGTGTGTCTTTAACCACAGCATTAACCCACAGTGTAGGAAACCATCAGATTCCTGAACTGTTTACTGTACATACTGAAGATGCAGTGTATGTATAATTAATGACTTTTTGTATCTATAGCCATGGTGAAAGATGCGAACAAGCCGAAAGGCAGGACCTCTGCCTATGCCTTCTTTGTCTTGTCCTGCAGAGATGAGATCAAAAAGAAAAACCCATCCACTTCTGTCAACTTTGGGAAGTTCTCCAAGAACTGCTCAGAACAATGGAAGGTGAGTTCCCATATGCTAATGTCTGTCCTGATGAAATTTGTTGGGCATTATCTTGTCTGTGGAAGGCTGTGGTCTGTGTATCATGGTCTTGCATTAATTTTTGTAGGCTCTGAGTGCATCAGAGAAGAAAAAGTTTGAAGACATGGCGAAGGCTGACAAAGCTCGCTATGATGCAGAGATGAAGAACTATGTTCCTCCAAAAGGTATGGAGAAGAAGGGAAGGAAGAAGAAGGACCCTAACGCTCCTAAACGGCCCCCGTGAGTTTTGGGCTTTTGATTAAATAGACTTTCCCCAATTTTTCATTGTCTTGTGTCTGTATTAATGGATCATCTCTTCGCCTCTCTCTACAGGTCTGCATTTTTTGTCTTCTGCTCTGAACACAGGCCTACTGTGAAAAGGGAACACCCTAATTTGTCCATCGGTGAAATTGCCAAAAAGTTGGGTGAGAAGTGGTCCAAACTGAGCACGAAAGAGCGTAGTCCCTTTGAGCAGAAAGCTCTCCAACTGCGTGAGAAATATGAGAAGGTAGTTATATGTCCCATCCTTAAACTATGTATGTCTGTTCTATGGTGGTGCTTGTCGTCATGACTATAGCACAGAGTGAAAATGTTTAGTGATTTGAGTGATTACCACAGATTTTAGCCCAATACAGCGTGATTTTCATACAGTACAATTATGCTGCATGCAGTTTGTTTGTGAAAAACTGAACTCCCCTACGTAGTCCTGTTTTAATACGTCTTCTTAATTTGACCCTTTTGTGGAGCTCCGGTGTATATTGACCTCAGTAACACATTTTACTGAAAACATTAATGTAAATAATTTTAGTTGTCAGCTTGTCTGAAACTGTGGCAGTGTTAACAGAACTGACTCATTTAAAGAGGTGCGTGTGTGTGTAGTGCATATATGTAAGCCTGCAGTAGCTCAGCATAAACGTTCACCTCTGAAAATTAGTCATTGCCAGAGTTGAGTAAAGTATTTTGATGTAGATCTGTGAAGTGACCATGCTTATCAACTGATGCAGCTGACTGATGGGGATGCAAAGCATGTGTGGCTAGTAGCCAGAACCTGTTGTCCACAGTGTGATATTCCAATGTTTGAAGTTTTCCATATCTAAGGAAGACAATTATAGCACACTACTGAGAATGGGAAGAGAGCGTTGTAGATTCAACCAGACATGGGTACAGCACACCAGTCAGATGTTTACCTGCTCAGTGTTGTCATTGGTGTTTGCTTAAATGTAATGTGTCTCTAATGTTATCGTTAGGAACATATTTAGGTGTTCAGCATTTTCCACCTCTGATATCATGCTTGCTTTAGTTTAGTTCTAGCTACGGGTGTGCATGAGCATCACCATGTATGTCTAATATTGACCAATTTGGAGGCGGAGGAGAATATATAATTGCAATAATAATAATAATGTGACTGCAATTAAATTTTTTAATAAGCTGCAGTAAAAGAAGGCAGTTCTTGTGATTTTGAAAATTACTCTTAACTTGTAATTCTGATAAACGATTAATCTTTTAGTCTTGGTTATACTGAGTAGTTAATACAAATCTATCCAAAAATGGTTCGTTTACACTTGGTGTGCAAACAGTGCAGGCCTACTGTGGAGAACTAAATACATGTTTTCTGCCACATTGTTCATGTAGTGTGGTGTTACTGTTTGAGTGCCTCCATAGCCACAATTCAGTCCAAAACGATCTGCGGGGATATGAAACCAATTGAATCTCGCACATTGATACAGTCACTACACTCAGAATGTTCCTCACGTATTATTGTTCTGTGGGACTATATGGCTAAAGAAACGAGGAGTGAATGGTTAAACTAATTCTGAACCTCTGTTCTGACTCTGGATCTTCTGTGGTTTCTTATACAGGATATGGCAGCATATCGTGCTGGACTTGGCTCGAAGAGAGGATCAGGGCGATCTTCAGGACCCACTAAGAAAGCCCAAGCAGCAGATGATGATGATGACGATGACGAGGATGAGGAAGACGAAGAGGAGGAGGAGGAGGAGGAAGATGATGACGACGACGACGAGTAGTGTGTTCTGACTCTGCTCCATTTATGCAGGATTACTTAATTGGGTGGGGTTTTAGTGTGCGTTGTGTGTTGGATAATTACTGTTCATTTCAGGTTTTGTGTACAGTGGTGTGGCGGGAAAAGAAAATGTGGTTTTTACTCTAAACAGTCTAAGCAATAACATGGAGACGAAGATGTTTTGATTTCTTTATTTTTATAAGAGTTTTGTTTCAGCAGTGTGTAGAGTACCTTTTTTATAATAAAGCTGTGGTCTTATGCACTCTTCATGGATTTATAACTTTTATTGACTCAACTGATTTATAGATACATAGGTATCAATACTCTGAATAAAGCATAATGAGGATTGTCCATTAGGAATTTGAAATATGACCAATATGCAATGCTAAAAAGTATTTGGAAATACTTGTTTATAGCTGATGAAATAAAAAAATGACCAGCTTATTAAACTGAACATTCTTACTTGAACATTAAATATTTCACTTTAATATTACTTTCTAATATTTTAATTAGTATATGTAGTGGAACATTCAGTGAACACCCAGACAGAACTCTTCAGAAAAGTGGAGAGTGGAAAATGTAAATAAGTCATTTACTTTGACTTTTACTTAATTGCAGAAGGGATGACCCACAATTTTCGTTTGTCTGGTCACCTTCATTTCATTTGTTAAAGTACATCTATTCCTACAGTTCACTCCTGCAATACATAAAAAAAAATAGTATGGTAAAGCATTTGCCACTTTGTCATGTTGCCATTACTTCTTACAGTGCTTAACTGGGTATTTTGGCACAGAGGATTCCATGCAACATATTTCAGATGTTTCTTTTGTGCCATTCTTTATGGTGTGTTTCAAAAAATTCCACACATTCTCTGTTGGCGACAGTTCAGTCATGTTTGCTGATGAATTTAATCAACATTAAAGCTGATTTTAACCATTTTAGTTGTTGGTCACCAACATTTTGACAGTCCCAGTAAACTTTTGTGGTCTCAGCATGTGACTGGAGGCACTCACTGTCATGGCCACACTCTAAATGTGGTTATCTGAAAGGGTCTCAACATTTCAGCTTCTATTAACGATGTTGCTTTGTCAGATCATTGCTGTTTTCTTTGATATGTGGGCCTCGCTAGAAATAAAGTTCAGATGGGGTTTGTTTCAAGAGAATGGTTATAAATGAAAGCACAGCTACACTTTTATTGAGCAAAATATGCTCTTCAGCATGCAAAGCATCTGATTCAGTTCATGTTTTGCTGGAAACTTTCAATACTGGACTGGTCAGTGTTGATGAGATTGTACCAGTTAGTTAAAACTATTTTTTTTCCAGCAGAAAACACCATGGAGGACCACAGCTGAAGTTCAGTTTGAAAAGGGCAATGTCAAATTGACAAATCTTCAAAGATACGTTGTGTGGTTACAATATAGTACTAACCAAAGCTAGACGATGTTATTCTCCTGAATCAACTACAGCAGCAGCAAAGTACTCCACTATGGCTGACTAACAAATCTGCCTATATAAATGTCTCATGATTTAATAAGTGAGAGTTGTAATGATTTTGCGTACTTTTTTAACTCCAAAAATCCATAATCTCAGGACATTAGTATGTCCATATCCACCAAGGGTTCTGTAATACCACGTAGCAACACCTTAGCAACCACCATGGATACATAGCAACCGCTAATGAACACCTTACCAGACACCTGAAATACCATAACAACCGACTGTACCCCGCAGAGCCGTATGCAGGTTCGATCTACTCGCCACATTTTAAGTTCGTATATACAGTGTATGGTATAAACACAAAGTGCGCAGCTAATGTGCGTCATGAACACTTCAGTGTAGCGTAGGTCTGAATGAGAAGAACCAACGAGTCACCAAACGACGCAGAATCTGCGAGTTACTGACTTGTGAGGTGTTTCTGTCTCTCAGGTTGGTCATAAAGTTTTGGTATTTGTGCTCTGATACTGAATGTTTGTATGTAGATAGTTAATGATACTGATCATCCGGGTATTTATTATGTTTACTGTTAAGCTGCTGGTGTTTACATCACTGTTTGCTAATCGCTTAGCCTAGCTTAGCTCTTAGCACACGAAGCTAAACACATACACAGTCTGTCCTACACTTTATTAAGTTTAATGGTCACTAAGCTTGTCTGCTCGTAATCACTGCTTACTGTTCTGCTCAGTTAGCATTAGCAGCGATGCTAACGAGTTTATCATTAATACCTTTTTAATTATTGACGTGTTTTTATACAAAAATATATGCACCATGTATATAACTATACACCTCAAATGAATTAAATAGGTTTAAAAACAGCAGAGCTGAAGTAAAATGTAGACAGACTAGCTAACCTAGCATTCAGTCATAAAGTCTCTTTAAACTATAAGTTGTATTCACTGAAAATGGAGTGTTGTTAACTAGATCAGTGCAGACCTTAAGAAAATGCAGTGATTATGAAACCTAAACCTACAGCTGTTTACTTAGTTGTTCACAACGGCCTTTGATGTTGGTATTAAGTTGTTAATCTGGTGTTTGCTGTGTATCCCAGGTGGTGATTTCAGTGTTTTGAGTTTTTTTTTATATTATTAATAATATACAGTACTCACAGAAAGTGAGGGATATACAGTGTATATTTGCATTTAGTTCATTCTTTTCAGAAAATGTGAAAGAAAAGCAGTTGCTGTGTGGAAACCTGTATACAAGCCTACAGTATCACATGCTGCACAGTGACAATACTATATGATAATAATAAAATACGCCTAATAAGACGTATTAATAATGTTTTTTTTTACTTACAGCCATGGTGAAAGACCCAAATAAGCCAAAAGGCAGGACCTCAGCCTATGCCTTCTTTGTCTTGTCCTGTAGAGATGAGTTTAAAGAGAAAAACCCATCTTTTCCAGGGAACTTGGCGCTGCTCTTCAAGAACTGCTCAGATCAATGGAAGGTGAGTTCACATGCACAAGAAAATGATTGCATAGTTTTGGTGGTCATCATTCTGCTGCAGGACCCTGGAGTCCTGGGGTCTGGGTGTCATGGTGTTGTTGCTTTTTGTAGACTATGAGTGAGTTGGAGAAGAAGAAGTTTGAAGACATGGCGAAGGCTGACCATGCTCGCTATGAAGCAGAGATGAAGAACTATGTTCCACCAAAAAGCACAGGCAAGAAAGAAAAGAAGAAAAAGGACCCCAATGCACCCAGACGACCCCTGTAAGATATACAGTCATACAGCAAAAAAGTTAGAATTAAGTGAAATTGTTCAGTTTTGTTAATTAATTAAAACGAAATGTTACACACATCTTATATTCATGTGACTGACAGCTCAGTCTGACTGACAGCTCAGATGATGATAATCTGTGATGGTGATGGTGAGTAAATGACTATAAACAGTATAAACACTGTGTGTCTCTCAGAGCTACAGCTGCCACATTCCTAATATCAACACTCCTGAACCAGAGACACCATCACAAGTGTCTGACCTGGACTGAGCAGAACCAGAACCTGAGTGCTCATTTCATTAGTAAATCAGCTGCTAGAGTCTGAGACACACAGTCCAAGCTGTCTGAAGTCCAGTGTGCAGGTTCTGCAGTCTGTGATGGTTTGAGCTGCTGCTGTTGGTCCACTGTGTTGCCCACAGTGCCAACACTACTACTGACCATCATGACTGTGACTGAGCTGTAAGTCACACTGATCAACATTAAAACTACAAAAGACTGAAATGTGTCTGAATCTAAAATATCAGTTGAGCTTAGCACAGAAATGAACTTCCACATAAAACCGTGTTGTAGTGTTGGGCTGTAGTGTTGTAATTATCCTGTAATGTAATGTTATGGCCTTTGCACTGTCGTGCAGTCGTGTTTGTGATTATGAACTATAGTGTACAAGCAGTGAAGGACGACTCCTAATGCATCTCTTTCTTTGTCCGTCTCTCTCTGCAGGTCAGCCTTTTTTATCTTCTGTGGTGAACACAGACTCACAGTGAAGAACGAGTACCCGAACTACACCATTAGTGAAATCGCCAAAAAGCTGGTTGAGATGTGGTCCAAGCTGAGTGCGAAAGAGCGCAGTCCTTTTGAGCAGAAAGCTGTTAAACTACGTGAGAAATATGAGGTGAGCTTTCACCTTTAGAATCGGCTCTTCACTGTTCATGGTGACTCAGGTTCTCAGCTTGATTTAAATCAGAAACACTGATCAGATCCAGTTTTTCAGTGTGAGTGTGTTGTCCTGTACTTTTATCCTTTAAATGAAATGTGTGTGTTTGTCTGTAATTAACTGAGTGGAGTTTTTTATAATATGGCAATAAAAGTCCCTCAGTAATAGTCTTCCTGTTTCAGAGGCAGAACAGCTGAGAAATGGACCTCACCAACTCTTTTAGGTGTCCAGAAGTCGTGTCCAGCCAAAATGGGTTAGAACTGGACACGCCTCCTCGTTTAGTGTAGCAGAAATGAATGACTTACAGCATCTCCAACAACACGTTATGTGACTTTTCCCACTTTTGTTTGTTTTGAGATATTTCAGTTTTTTAATGAGTGATCAGCCAAACTCATTAAAACAGGCCTGAAAAAATCCACTTAATGTGGAATGAACAGAAGATAAAACCTTTTTGAAGAGAACTGAACTTTTACTGACGTGTGAGCTGACGAGTGAGCTGCTGACGAGTGAGCTGACGAGTGAGCTGCTGACGAGTGAGCTGCTGACGAGTGAGCTGACGAGTGAGCTGACGAGTGAGCTGCTGACGAGTGAGCTGCTGACGAGTGAGCTGCTGACGAGTGAGCTGACG
>BRDA01013715.1:10906-21754 GCA_036984385.1 Crenuchus spilurus | reverse complement strand
TGAAGATTGGCCACCAGACTGGTCCAATTTAGCCATGAAACCTCCCACACTAACATGACAGCTGTTTCACTTTCATTGTCCAACCCCTGTACATAGACAAGGACAATTTAGAGTACCCAATTCTCCTGACCTCCACATTTTTGGACTGTGGGAGGAAACCAGAGTCCTTGGAGGCCCCATGCAGACACGAGGAGAACATAGAAACTCCACCCAGATGGGGATTCGAACCCAAGACCTCAGCGCTGAGATGCAAGCATGCTCCCTGTCCTAAATTTGTGTCTTTTTAGATTTAAAAGTCTTTTTTTCTTAATATTTTAGTGTTGGATAGTAGGCATATCTGTCTAAGAGTTTGTCTAGTCAATGCTGTGTTGTTTTATGTTATCCACCACTACGTTCCTCTGTGTGCTGCTAATTTCTGACATCTTTTTCCAATCTAAGATACTTCACAGTTAATGCTTTATAAGAACGGTTCTCCGAATAGCCTAAAACGTAAGTACATGAGTGCTAATCCTTCGCCAGCTGAAGTATCTCACCAAACAGTCCTTCACTTTTCTCCCTCACACGTCCTGTGATGTGACATCTGTTTTATTTAACGTTTGGTTTTAGGCCTTTCAGCAATAATAGAGCACATCTGTGAGCTTACGCAAACCGAGAAATTAGTCTTTATAAAGAAATCATCGCTTCAGCACCTAATTTTTAAGGAGAACTGCCTCAGTAGACTGCTGCTTAATTGCAGAACTCCTCCACTTGTTTTCTTTTCCCTCAGAATGTGATTCTGTCTGTACTGGAATCCGTCACTGGAATGTTCTGGCCGAGGTTGTCTCAGGTCATTGATTCTCCAGGTTGCTGCACTCTCTTTCCAGCTAATCTGTCTGATTCCCTCAGACACTACACATTCTGTGGCCAGAGAGAGAGGGAGCTTTGCTGCTTTGCACTGTGGCCAGGTGGAGGACACACGGACAAACACTGTCTTATATTTCATATTTATTACATGTAAAATGACACAATTAAGCATTTTTTGTTTTAATGTTGATATTGTTTGAATAGTAATGTACTAGAATAGCTCAAAATAAACATTTTAATTTGAGATTCTTGATTTTATGACATAACATCAACATAAAATTGTTACTTTACATGTAATTAAAATTAATTATGACTTTTTTTTTATTAAATCTGAACACAAATAAACTTTTTCATGATATTAAATTTTTTATGTGGCACTGCTGAGCCTGTTTTAACTAATATACACTGTCTGGCCAAAAAAGGTCACCACCTGGATTTAACTTAGCAAATAGGTAAGAGCCTCCCATTGGATAATTACTGCATGGGTGATTATGTTTCAACTGGCAACAAGTTATTTAACCCTATCTGATGCACTGAGTAGCTTCTCGTTTGTTAAATAACCATGTTGAAAGACATCCTGTGGTTGTGAAAAAGATGTTAATCTGTTTCAGAAGGGTCAAATTATTGCATCAATAAGAGAAAACGTCTAAAGATATGCTGAAACTACTAAAATGGGGTTAAGAACTTTCCAGTGCATTATTAAGTGGAAAGACAGTAGGGGAAACATCTTTGAGGAAGGAATGTGTTGAAAAAAAAAACTTGAATGATGGTGATCAGTGAACACTTAAACGTTTGTTGAAATCAAATTGTAAAAAAAAAAGAGTAGAACTGAGGAATATGTTTAATAGTAAATTTGCAAACACACAATGTGAAGGGAACTCAAGGGATTGGGACTAAACAGTGGTGTGTTTTTGATTTTCTAGGGAGCATAAAGATTGGACTCAGGAGCAGTGGAAGAAGGTCATGTGGTCTGATGAGTCCAGATTTACCCTGTTCTACAGTGATGGGTGCATCAGGGTAAGAAGAGAGGTGGCTGAAGTGATGCACCAATTATTCCTAGTGCTTACTGTACAAGGCTGTGGGGGCAGTGCTATGTTGCGGAGTTGCTACAGTTTGTCAGTTCTAGATTCGGCAATGTTACAAGCCCAAAGAATGACTACCTGAATATACCAACCGACCAGGTTATTCCATCAATGAATGTTTTTCTTCCCACATACACTATATGTCCAAATGTTTGTGGACACCCCTTATAAAGAATGCATTCAGCTCATTGAATTTGAACCCATTACTGACACAGATGTACAAATACACACACATATCTTGTCTATTCCGTATAGAGAAGTGTTGCCAAAAGAATACGACTCTCTGAAGCAGGTAAACAAGCACCTGTTGGCACCATGTTTAATGCCTTGTGGAGCTGTGGAGCAGCTGTTTTTTCCTGCTCCATCCAGAACGTTTGAAATGAGTTGGGAGTTGGAAATGAGGTGGGTTGGTGACCATTCAACACCCAATTAATATCTACTGAATGCAATCAAATCCTCACAGCAATGCTCCAAAATACGGTAGAAAGACTTGCCTGGGCAGCAGAGACAGTTGCTCCAACATAAGCAGCATAAACTCTTTTTAATATACTTGACCAATACTTTTGTCCATACAAAGGCTTCAGTGACTGTGTGGAACAATTCATTCAGACAATCCTGACTCACTTGGATCCTAAGAGAGTATACACAGGAATAACCACTAGGATTCATGGTCAGTGGGAGTTCCTGCTGACTGCAGTCCACCATTTGGAAATTACATTAATGGCCATCATTTTGCTGATTTGGCCTCGAATGCTTCCATTTGGCCGGGACAATGGGAATGTGAAAAAGCTCTCCTGAACAACATATATAATATATTCGACACATGTTGCATGTGCACCGCAATGCTGGAAACAGACACTATCAAAACGGCTCGCGCCATAAATCTTGCTGACAGCAGTTGCTTCTGGTTGTTATGATGAGATCATTGCTGTGGCAACCATATTTATGTTCGGCGTGAAATGTTGCATAGCCATCATTTCCAGAAGGACCTGACGGGGTTAGAAATATTCCCTAGAAGTGCTGGCATACTTAAGGAACAATATCCAGTCATTATGTCTACCAAGATGATAGAACTACTCTGATGATGACTTGTTGTTGAGCTCTGAAATCATATTCATATGAAGTGTCTCACCTCCTTTGCTTGACTTGCTTTCTCTTATCTCATATAAAGCATCTCTCTCCCAAGGCAACTGCAGTGACAGCGATTTACTGCTTCCTCGTAAAGCAGGTAGTGATGAACGTTACTGGAATTAAAGCTGAATTCGTCTCTTGTGTTGGAATATTGGTTTCCTGGAGGCAAACAGGAATGGCATTGACAGGTGTGTGGAGCAGCGCACGCTTGTAAAACAAACTGTTCCTCTATTAATTCTTCTCTCTTTCACAGCTTAGAATGATGGATGGGGGACAGAAAGAACTCTCATGTCTCTCAGGATGAAAAACAAGCATCCTGCCAGACAGATCGCCAGTTTAGCCTCTCTTTTGCACTCCTGTTGGTGGTCACTTCTAGTCTGCTTTTTTTAGTCTTCCTGTGGTGTCTTGTCCATCTCTTCTTTGACAGATTCTGGCACAGTCAAAAGAGACAGTGAAGAAACAGTAGCCTATGATCTGTCTTGGTAAACATCCTCCCTCTCTTTCTCCAGATGATTTCCCCCAGCCAAAGCGTCCTTGAGCCTTCATTCTTTCCATGCAGTTGAGCAACAGTGATATGGAGAGCCCTGCTTAAATCCCACTCAGCCTGGATCTATGGATGGATGGATGGCTCTGCTTTTTGGCAGCTGGTTTGGCAGAGCGTCGTGCTGCCCTAATAGTTATAAAACCCGTTCTACTTAGTTAAATTTTATAAAAACACTTGGATATTTACTTTTCAATAGAAATAGGAACCTGAATGACCTGATTTAGATGAAAGGTTTATTTAACATTAAAGTATGTAGAGCTTAATGATGGAAATACCTGGGAATAGGTGCATTACTGCCAAAGCATGGATGGTGCAAGGTCTGGTCATTAATAACACATGCATTACATCCTGGTAATAAATCACTCTTATTACACTCTTATTTTGTCCAAACTCTTGTTCTAGAAAGAAGTAAAAATAACAAAAGTAATACAAATTTCTATCCAAGAAAATTTTTACATTTACTCAAAGGGAAATGTACTTTTTTCAGTACATTTCTTCTATTTATTATTATTATTATTATTATGGTTGTGCAAAGCTACATCAAGGCAACCACCTTGCCCCACTATAGCAGCCAAATGTTACCCACTTAGCAACACCATAGCAGCCAACTAGCAACAATATAGCAAATTCATAGCACTCTCTATTTTGACTAAGAGAATCACATTCTCTTCATTTACTCCTCTCTCTGAGTAGGAGGCACTAGCCCTCCTAACATGTAGCTGCCCTACTACATGCCCGCTTGATCTGATACCATCAGACCTACTACTAACTATTGCACCTACCATTATTCCAGCCATCACACATGTGATAAACAATTCACTTTCCAGCGGTGAATTCCCGTCTGCCTTCAAACAGGCTCAGGTGACACCATTACTTAAAAAGCCCTCACTCAACCCTGCCCAGGTTGACAACTATTGGCCGGTTTTGCAACTGCCTTTCCTCTCTAAGGTCATAGAAAGGGAAGTGCACAATCAGGTCTCTGATTTCCTCACCCAGAATGACCATCTCGATCGCAACCAATCTGGTTTTAAAAAAGGACACTCTACTGAAACGGCTCTGTTGTCCGTCACAGAAGCCTTAAAAACTGCCAGAGCCACCGGACAGTCCTCAGTTCTCATACTGCTGGACCTGTCAGCAGCCTTTGACACTGTTAATCACGACCTCCTATTATCAATGCTTTCAAACATGGGTATCTCGGATACACCACTATCATGGTTCAGATCCTACCTTGCTGAGGGTTCATTTAAAGTGTCATGGCTAGGACAGCTGTCCTCTTCGCACTCATTGTCCACCGGAGTGCCCCAAGGCTCGGTACTGGGACCCCTTCTTTTTTCCATTTACACCACCTCACTGGGACCAGTTATCCGCTCACATGGCTTTTCCTACCATTGCTTTGCTGACGATACTCAGCTCTATCTGTCATTCCCACCTGATGATGACGCTGCCATCACGGCGCAGATATCTCACTGCCTCTCAGATATATCCTCATGGATGAAGGATCACCACCTAAAACTTAACCTCTCAAAGACTGAACTACTGGTCTTCCCCTCAAAACAGTTGGTTCAACACAACCTCACCTTGACAATCGACTCTCACTCACTCTCTCCGTCAAAGGATGTTAGGAACCTCTGGGTTATGTTTGATGACCAGCTTTCATTCACACATCATGTGTCCTCTGTTGCACGGTCCTGCCGCTTTGCGCTGTATAATAATCAGACAAATCAGACCGTTCCTAACGCAACATGCCACTCAGCTCTTGGTACAAGCTGTGGTTATCTCACGCCTTGATTACTGCAACGCTGTGCTAACAGGCCTCCCAGCCTGCACTATTAAACCACTACAGATGGTCCAGAATGCAGCAGCACGTCTGGTTTTTAACCATCCAAAATGGGCACATGTCACCCCACTGCTCATTGAGCTACACTGGCTTCCGATTGCTGCCCGGATCAAACACAAAGCCTGCACGATCACCTATAAGGTGATGACAGAGCAGTCTCCCTCTTATCTACACTCGCTCTTAAAAGCTTATGTCCCTGCCCGGTCGCTGCGCTCCTCCACTGAACGTCGCTTTGCTTTGCCTAACATTCACACAAAGTAATCCAGACTGTTCTCCTCAGTAGTTCCCAGATGGTGGAACAAGCTGCTTACCACCACTAGAGCAGAGGTGTCCCTCACTGGGTTCAAGAAACTCCTAAAATCCGAGCTCTTCAAAGAGCACCTGCTCTAGTGATCCCAAATACTTCCCATGAGTACTGATATGCACTCAGCATTCGATATCCAAATGTTAATTCTAGTATACTAGTACTAGTAAGTACTAGTACAACTCTAGTATTATTTTTTTCGCATCTGTACTTTCCCACTATTGTAAGTCGCTTTGGATAAAAGCGTCCGCTAAATGCAATGTAATGTAATGTAATGTAATAGCACCTAGCAATTACCATAGCAACTACTTGTGATACCATAGCAACCACTTAGCAACAGCATAGCAACTACCTAGCAACATCATAACAACTAAATATATACAATAACAACAGCATAGCAATTAACTGGAAGTGGGAAGTAACCTTTCTGCTGTCTGCCACTGTTCCAGCCCCGCCTTGTTTCTGTCCATGTGTCTCATTTGTTTATGTTTTACACATGTCTTGTCCAAGTCATGTCTCCACCCCCAGCCACATCATGTCTTGTTGAATACATAGCCCTGCTGTTTAATTATATGTCTGATTTATGTTATTATAAAGTCTTCCCAGTGTTTCACAGTCCTCGTCCGTCATTGTATGTCTTCAGGTCATGTATGTCAATCCTGTATGTTTTCAGGTCATGTTTTAGTCATGCTACCATCAGCCACAGTCTTTTTTGAGTTTTGTGTTTTAAGAATAAAGTTTTCTGGATCATCGCTGTAGTTCGTCTCCTCCATCCTACAGCAGTATGACAGAAGTGGGCATTTCCTTTGAGAAACGTTGTTTCTTCTGCTTGATGTAGTCTACTTTCGTATTATTGATGTATTTAGTTCATATTATTCTTAAGAATCTTTTTCACCTTCTCAATTTACTTTCTTCTTATTTCTTCTTTGCCTTATTGACATATTTAATTGCTGTTGTTCTCCTTGTTGTTTTTTTCTCATTTTCATTGTTGTGGATTTGAATTTGAGTAAAAACTAAAGGCCAGAGTTCCACAACTTTAAAGGCTAAAGTCCCACACTTCCAACATACAAAATACATTTGACTCGAAAAGAGTGTGAATGAGAACGTGTTCCACTGAGTCTGAACTGCCAACCAATGTCATCTGCAAACTCAGTGTTTTCTTTTTGTGCACGCCGCGTCCCATAAATTACGTAATTTAATTGTTGATTGTTTCCTTTCTCCCTCGAGTTCCATATACACAATTAAGCCATCATGGCCTAATGAATGTCAAAAGGAAGAGCACAGGAGTCCAGCCACTCTTCCGTAACCACATGTGCAGACCATTAGAGTTTAACGATGGTGGCAACAGACATGTGTGCAGCCTCTGATCTCATCAATACGGTATCAGCACTGCAAGACATTAACAAACAGAACCCCACTGAGACCCATTCACATTATTCACATGATGTGCCTATAGAGAACTTGTCTTTCTTTCTTAATTTCTGATTCCGGCATCTTCCTGAATAGATTCAGACTGCTTTTTCATTTTATCATCCTTTTTTCTTCACAAATTATTTGTAAACATTTGAGTCATGTCTCTATTTGTTCTAGAGCAAAGATACAACTATCTGCCCTTTTGCCTGAGTACAGTGATTAGTGTAATCACATCTGCCATGTTTATTTGGAGCAATCATACTTTGATTATGTCTGTGTTCCTCTAAAGACCAGCAGGTAATCTAAAGTCTGCTCTATGACTTCAAACTCTGACTCACAAGGACAAAACAACGCCTTCTGTGATACAGAAATCTGCTCCCTGGGGAGAAGCTTTCAAAAGCCATTCAGGTAGCTTCAGAGTTGGATTAGATCTTGAGCTTTGGCTAGTTCTATGTTTGATCCAGGAATTTCAGAGATATGCCAAAATACACAGATAATACAATCAGTATGTGTTCACTGGTTCACTAGTCCAGCTTCCCACCAACAACCAACTACAGTGACCTGCTCCAGATGTCCCACACTACTGACCACATTCAGGTTTATATGGACTTTCTGGCTGAACTGTATCATCATTCCTGTTTCACTACTGTCACCATATCAGTACCTGAACACTACAACAGCATCATAGGATTGTGTGACCAATGGAGGATGAGTCCCCCATGTGAGTCCGGTTCCTGCTCTGAGGGAGTTTTCCCTTGCCACTGTCTCCGTAGGCTTGCTCACTGGGGTTTTGGTGTTTTGTTATTACTAACCCTGTAAAGCTGCTTTGTGACATCAGTTGTAAAAAGCGCTTTATAAATAAATTTGACTTGACTGCCTGAAAGATCCAGATGTCAAATTGAAATATAATTCAATAGAGTGTCAATTTCTTTACCTATCACACATTTGAGAAATGAGATTTGAGGCCTTGTATGCATTAAGAACATGACCTTCAATCTCAATTTATGTCAAAAACTCATTTAGGACTTCATAACTCAAGTCCTTATCTCTTAGAAGTGACAATTAAATTGGAAATGGCTTTAGAATGTTTTAGCTGAAAAACACAAAGCTGGATGCCAAGTTATTTCATATCCTGAGCTTTTATCTACATCAGCCTACTTGGCTCCAGCCCAGTTGGGCTTCTCAAAAACACCTGGTTCAACTCTATTAATTACCAGGTGTAGTATGTGTGTTTGAGCAGAGAAATCACTACACTGTGCTGGATGTCGGCCGTGTAGGACCAGAAATGAATACCTCTGTAGTCTAGGTCTGTGTCTGTTGGAATCTGCATGTGTCTAAGGGAAGAAGGGGGTCTGAGTGAGTTAATTTGGCTTGAGTAAGTTTCCATATGAAAAAAGTGATGAATTTCAACAATACGTAAGCCAATACAGGGGCTGGCGAGGAGGCACTCGACCACAAATCAACTGGAAAAATCTCATAAGCTCTTCAGTATGAACAACTCCAGCATCTCTGGGTTCTCCCTGTGGAAGTGACCACCATGTTCCTTCCTCTCTTGTCACGTACACATGCAGACATCAAACAAAACACCACAGATAGACTGTTTTCCAATGCAAGTAACTACTGAGTTAAGTCTCTTTACAGAGATCAAACAGCAGTACGTTTTATTCTTTTTAACCACTGCACTGCACAAAAAAGAGTATTAATATCCCCATCAATGTATAACATTGTCATAATAAAAGCCCTCATAATAATAGTGTTGTCATTCAGTTCTAGTTTATATTTTATGACCACTGGGACTGTTATCTCCTTTCCAGTTGACATCATTTACTTCAAACATTCAAGGTACATAAATATATGCATCTGAGTTCAGTCCCTAGTTTATTGTGGCTTCCAGAGTTATGTCATAATAAAGGACTTTTAATTGCAGGAGCAGTAAAATCCAGCTTTATAAGAGTGGGCAGCTGAGCTGCTATCTGGAAGCTTGTTCTGAGGTCACCCTTGGCCAGAATGTTGGGAACATGTGTGTGATGAAGTGAAAAAGGCTGCTGTGGGACCAAAAGCCTTCATTAGCTCTCTGCTGAATCACTGCACCCCATGCTTCAAAAGGCCTCCGGGTCTTTTCTGGGACTGAATAATCATTTTTGTCTTCAGGAATATCCATTGGCTTTTCAGGTTTAAAAACTAGCTTAAGCGTAAATGGAAATGATGACAGATCAAATGTTTTTACCTGACATTAGGTTGAGTCTATTGTATACTACAAACTAAAGTAGAACTGGTGCTTGTCTGAATGTAAGAACCACTGGTGAACATGCCCTTTAGAATAGCAAAAAGGGCACTGCTAGTTGCCCTTCATGTGAGAAAAAATTATTGAGTGACTCCTTTTTTAAATTATAATGGTGTGCCCTCTAAAACAAGAAAGATTGATAATCTGTCTTAATGGGTCCCCTTATTTGGTTGCTTTTCCAATAGAAAAGGGTGCATTAGTGCATCCCTACTAGACAGTGTCCCAAAGTGAGCCCTTTTCAGTGGAGAAAATGTGATGCAGTGCTGTATAGGATTCTCCTACAATTGTACATGATGAAGTGCTCGTGTAGATGCCACTCTATTTGAGAAGTGCCCATCCAGTGGGAAAAATGTGCCCTTCCCTATAAACATCCTGAGTCCACCACTGGTAAAAACAGTAGAAAATCTAATGTCATCAAGTGGTTGGTTGGAGTGATGCCACTGAAGAACCACCGGTACTTCCTTAAGGAAACAATCAATGAATTGTTCTTTAACTCTGTAAAGCCTAAAGCATCAAGCGATTGGCAGAAAACTCTAATTATTTGAAACTGGCATGTTCATTTGACCTTCTTACCAATTAAATAACACATTGTTTATATATATATATATGGGGGCAGCCATGGCCTGGTGGTGAGAGATCTGGTCTTGTGACTGTAAGGTCACCAGTTTGAACCCAAGGCAGGTCATGACTGAAGTGCCCTTGAGCAAGGCACCTAACCCCCAACTGCTTCCTGGCGCCATGAATAGGGCTGCCCACCGCTTCGGGCACATGTTCTTACAACCTAGTGTGTTCAGTAGTGTGTGTTTCACTGCATGGATGGGTTAAATGCGGAAGTCAAATTCCGTTGTGTGCAAGCACATTGGCAAAAAAGAAATTACATTAATTTTTAAAAATATTATATGGTTTTATTTTGTATAATTGGTACATCCAGAATCATTTGCACACAGCATGTTATTACACAAACAAAACATACAGATTTTTAATCCTTTATACACTTTTTACTCAAGTCATTTTAAACTTAGAAATCAATGCATCATCTTGTGCATGCAGTTCATGTATAATCCACTAGAGGGCAAAATACATGTATCTAATTTTATACATCTGGTTTTATTTATTTATCTAATTTGTTATATAGAATAGTAATAAATGGTAAGATAATTATTCCTTGAAATATCCTACTGATGATGAAGAGGTCTGAACTATGTATCAAACTTTAACTATAAACCTTAACTATGTATCAAATATGATACATTTGTCTCTATAGGGATAAAACAATACTTCCAGTTCTTATGTTCAGTCTACTCTTTATGTGATGTATGGGTAGTTTATGCGCAGTTAGGGTAGTTGGATATGTGCTACAAAAGAAGACGATCAGGTTGAAAATACAGCTGTACTTCTTTAAAAAATTGT
>BRDA01013714.1:52475-63471 GCA_036984385.1 Crenuchus spilurus | reverse complement strand
TTGACATTTGCCATCTCCACATCATTGCATTCAGTTTTTATTCACAATTTGTTTAGTGTCCCAACTTTTTTGGAATCCGGTTTGTATAAAGTGCATGAAAATACAGTTATGATGATTAAATGACATGAGCTTCCTCTTCTTCTGTTATTATTGACCAGAGGCATAATGATTTTGTTGGGATGGGCAAAACAATAGAGAAATGTCAATATTTCAAACCTGACATTTCTTTTTGAAAATCAATCCTCACATGAAGTTCAGATCCAACATACTCCTGAAAGCTTTCATTGCCTGAATGAGGTGTGTCAGATTAAGGTTGGCACTAAATGTAGTAACTCTCCAGGACCAAGACCCCTGAGCTACAGCCCACTTTTCCAATCACTCAGCATTTCGATTTTTTTTTATACAACAATTCTTTTGACATGGAGCTCCAAATATGGGTATGACACTACTACATGACTTCAGAGTTCTATTCAAATTTAACATCACAGCAATGTTACTGGTACTGATATTAGGATATTAGCCTTGGTATTACTTTAGATCAGATCAAAAATATTTGTGGTATTGCCATCCCCAGATTTTGGTTTTAGTGAAATACACAAAGGTAAGCTATGGAAGCCCATTTCTGCTACATAAAAGAAAAAATAGTCATACATTAAGTCATAATTATAAGATGCAAATGCATTTTGTTTCTCATTATTATTACTTTGTGACTCAGAATTGTGACCTTGTTTCACATAATTATGATGCTGAATCTTTGAGTCTCATATTTTTAACTTTATATATCATTATGAGTTTCATTATTATAACTTTAACAATAAGTTACAATGATGAGATTCAAAGTCATAATAATGAGACCCGGAGTCATAATAATGAGATACAACGTCATAATTATGACTTTGTGTGACATTTTTATGACTTTGAATCTCATAATTATGACGTTGTATCTCATTATTATGACTCCGAGTCTCATTGTTATGACTTTGAATCTCATCATTGTAACTTATTGTGTGACTTTGGCATTTTTTATCTGTATTTATTGCAGAAACGTGCTTCCATGTGTAAGTGAACGCTGGAATGTAAATAAAAGCTGGTTCCAGATGTTTAGAGCAAAGACAGACCCAGCAGCGCCACGCTGTGGAGGGAAGTGGTACTGTAGCTAACTGAGGCTCTCGCATGAGGTGGCTGTGAGACACATGCAGCAGTGAGAGCCCAGCAGCACAGCAACAGGCGGAGAGTCAGTGTAGGCAGAGCGCTAGAAGAGCAGCTTTCGTGTGAAGTTGTTTCCTCTTCAGAGCTCCACAGCCAGACCAGCCAGCGCTCCAGAGCACCGCAGAGACCAGGAGGCTCCAACTTCTGCTTCGCGTCGGTCTCTGCGCCTCCAGAAGAGCCTCTGAGTTTGGTGCGCTTGTCTGGACGACACGCCTGCCTTGGCTTGCTGAACTTTAAAGGTAAGAGGCGGAGGCTCTGTGTGCATGCTAGCTGTGTATGAAAGACCGCACTGAGTAACGCAGAAGACGCAGCGGAGGGTTAGTCTGCTAAATAACCGCGCGCTCACTTCGCGTTTGCCAAGTTCTGAGAACTGCGCAAAAACAGCACGCACGCACGCGCTCACATGTGCACCCACACGCTCGTGTATGCATGCATTACCAGTGCGATTCACAGCTCAGTACGGTGCTCTGCACCAGCTTTATGTACAGCCAGACACAATGCAGCCACTAGCTGAACATCTGCACCAGCAGAGAGCACGAGCTCACAGTCCAGAGCCACAGAGGTGATGCTGAACCATCTGTTGCACCCAGACATGCAGCAAATCATCTCCATCCTTTACCTTCACTGAGCAGTGCAGTCATGCATGATTCTGAAAGACAGTGTTGCATGCAGAAGGTTCATGTTCAGATGATCTGAGGTATAGTTAAAATGTCAACACAAAAACAGAACAGCTTTCTCTATCCGTCCATATGTTTGATTACTAAGTACTGTCAAGTCAGCTCCAACTCCTGGTGACCAGGTGTTTCATACTTTGCCTCTTCAGAATCGCTCTGATCATATCCATCCATCTTATCACTGGCTTTCCTCTTCTTCTTTTAGATTCAACTGTTTACACTCATAATGTATCCAAAATAAGAGATCTGCACTTCAGGTATCACTGTCTTCTAGTGAAAGGTGAGCTTTGATTTAGACGAGGATCATTTATTTGTTTCCTTTGCTGGTCAGGATTCTCTCAAACATCTTTTCTGACATCAAAGTTCAAAGGCATGTGTCCTGCGTTGTACTGTCCAGCTTTCAAATCCACAGAGAATCACAATTCTGGACAATTCTAGTCTTTGTTTGAAGAGACAAATGACTGCAAGATGTTTACTGTTGATGTAATTTGAGCTATTCTTGGTATGGTCTTGCTAGCAGCTGGACAAAGTTTATACAACATTTGCAAAAATACCATTCAGTCGAACTTCAAATCAGTTCTTGCAGATTTAGGCAAAGAAGTTAAAGTATGGTGACCAATACCATATTATTGTCATTTACAAACCAAGCTAGCTTTGATCAACAACAATAACACTTCAGTAGCCTTTTACAACTCATTGTTGAGTCAAAACAATGTGTGCTCTCTTTTCTCAAGAAAGAAATTGCTCATGTTCTGTAAAGCTTGTAACTGCAGCAGTTAGTTTGTAGTTGAAAGCCCAGACTGAGTTCTTGTACCATAGTATTTAATAAAATTGCCGTGATCTCTGAAGTAGAGCTTCAGTTCGTAGCAATCTCTTCTCTTTTGAACCCCTTGCTCCTGTACACCTGCCCTCTTTTCAGTGCATGACAGTCTAGACTGTGAGATATGGATCAGAACTGCAGTGTAGAGTTTCAGTGCTGAGGTACTGACAGGCGAGAGGGTCGGTGAGGCTCATTCTGTTTTGTATCGTTTGGCCCCGTCACATTATAGGGCGTCTGGAGTCACTCAATGTGGAGGTGGATTCCTTGTAATGCCTGCCTAGCCTCCTGCGGAGACCATACATGGTTCATCGTGTGGGATCAGTGCTTTGTGCTTTTCAACAGGACGATGTCCGATCCTGTAAAGCTAAATGTAACTGCAGAAATGTCTGTAGGTGGTGATTTAACACTACACTGTACTTTTTTTTGTTTATGATCAAATATGATGCTACGAACAAGTGTACTCTTATTTTCTTTTCGTCCAGCAGATATGGAGGTTCTCATAGGTTGTTCCTCTTTGCTGTATTAACAGTATTTTTTATTCTGGGTCTTTACACTGGATGTTGTAACACTGCTGTGAAGTTTTGAGTGAATTCTTGAATGACAGCATTAGTGAGGTCAGCTACTAATGTTGGATCATTAGTTCTGGATCATAAATGCTGCTCCAGCTCAATTATTGGATGGAGATCTGTCAGCCCAGACCCCTCTAGCAGATGGACATGGTGACCTTAGGTTCTTGCACAGCTGCTCCAGGACATCCCATTCTATTGGCAAAGCTTTTTACTGAGATTATACAAGCAGTGGATGCTCAAATGAATGTCTGTGTGGATGAATTCTGTCACTAATTAGTAGAGGTGTCTGGATTATTTCAGAAATACACTCTCTGTTAAAGTAGACAGGCATTAGGTGTAGTCTAGACTTAATTGATTGTGCTGTCAGTGGTGAGTCACCATTGGCACTTTTTTCAGCGTAAGCTTTGGGAATAGATGAACTATTTCTAAAACATATGGCCCTCATAAACATTAAGCAAACATTTTACAGTAAACTCATTGAATAAATATAAAAATATATACTGTATTTATTTCAATTCATTAGAAATAATGGACAAATTTCAAACGTGAAGCTGTTTGTAAATTGGATTTATGTATTTAAATTGTAGGGAAAATTTACATGTAATTGAAATACATAACTTTTAACATTTGGGGCTTAAATATCTCTTAAATAGGAATCTTCATACCCCTTCATTGGGCCCTGGACAGGCGATTGAACACACTATTTTAAACATAGCTAGGACAGGGTGCCAGTCCATTGTTTGACACACACAGACAAAAACAAACACACATCAGGACTATTTAAAGCACCCAATTTACCTGACCTCCATGTTTTTGGACTGTGGGAGGAAACAGGAGACCCCGGAGGAAACCCACACAGACACGGGGAGAACATGGAAACTCCAATCAGATGAGGACTCAAACCCCTGTGTACATCATCACCTTTTACTGTAGTCATGTTGCTGCTGTTTGTTTGGTGAAGTAGGGATGGTGGCTCATTCCTGAGCCTCTTTATTTCTGCATTTGATGAGGAAAGCCAGGGATAAGCCTAAATCTGACCTGCTCTTATCTAGAGCTCCTTCTGTACCACACAGTCACACATGCTACCCTCCATCCTCTAGCATTAACCTCAGCCTTCACCCAAATCTTCTGTTTTGCTTCAGATGAACTGAAACCTGTTTTCACTCTGTGTTCTTAAAACTGTAGGAAATCCCCTAAAAGCCTTGGGCAGAGAGAGTCCAAGGAGAAATCCCTCTTTAATGGGGTGTGTGACCCTTGACCTCTCACTGGAACTGGCCATAATGATTTATATAGATGTCAATTTGTGCAAACGGGCCTTTAAAGGCCCTATATTGCTTTTATATTCAACACTGGAATGTGTCAGAAACATATTGTGAGACAGTACCTTTGACCTATTGAGTGACTCTAACCCCTGAGCCCTGTCTTAGATCATCCCAGATGTCAACAAACCACAGAAATGGTTTTAGCTATCTGCAATCCTGCAGAATTCGATTCACAACTGCTCGGGTACAATTCGTAATTATATTATATAAACTAATCAATTTGTCGTTTTCCCCTCAGTCATTTGAAATGTTCACATGACATTTTGCAGATCTGACGGTGTTGGAAATATTTGATGCCTTTTAGATGAGCTAAACTGAGCTTTCACCTGCAGCCCTTTTGTAAGCAGCACCACATCTGTGCAGATGCATTGTAGAGCCTCTCATATAATCGGAGCATTTTTGTGGTAATGATTTATTCATGCTGAACAAACAGGTCTGGTTCAGGACGGGGCACTGCGGCTTGGCCAACACAGAAAGGAAAAATCAATTCTACCAGCACACGTGAGAAAGAGAGAGAGAGAAAGAGACAGACACAGAAAGAGGCATACAATGGAAAGTAATTACTGCACTTTCATTGCACAGACAGGGGCCATGATTGGTGCAGAATGTGTGATTTAGTGAGTCCCCGTAATGCTGGAGAAGCAGTGAACTGTGTGCATGTGCAGTCAGTCAGCTACTGTCTAATTGTCCTGTGTTTATCTCAGACTTCAAATGTGAGAGAGGGAAATACACAGCTGACCTGAAAGACAGTATTGTATCAGCACTGTTAATGGTGACGTCTCATTGACAATATGGTCAGGGGGCAATGCTGCCTTTATCTAATTAAAATCTGCTCTAGAATAGTTGGTGTGTGGGCACATGTCCATGTGGAATGTGGATCTGAAGCTTTATTTGAGTTACTGTGTTGTATTTCAGTATACAAAACAAGCTCTATGTACATATCATCATTCTTATTTTAGTTTCTTTTACCTCCACATACTCCCAGGTAGTGGAAGAGCTTCCATCCAGACCATGTAGATTATCTTAAGCTTTTTAACATTTTTTCTTATGTGATTCATGAAGATTTTGTTCATTAAAATACTAAATATGGCTAGTAGCAGCAGGCAAAAGTCTTTTATTATCCAAAGCCAAGTGACATCTGCCTGGAAAACCACTGAGATTTTCATCAGATGAGCTCTGCGTTAGCTAAACAGTACGTAAGGATGAGAGGAAAAACACATGCCTGGCTCATTCGGATGTAAATGAAATCACAGAGTGATATAAAAGAAGAAATTACCCCATGTACATGTAATCCCATCTAAATTGGGCTTTAGAAACAGACAGTGAAGACATACAGATGCTGAGACCAAGGTGCGAATTACGGGGGTTATTGGCAGGATCAGACCTCCCTAATTAAGACTTTAACCCGTGGGGTAAAAACAATTTATTTATTTATTTATTTATTTTTTATTTTTTTGGGGGGGGAGTCAAAACATTTAAATATACTTCTTACATATAATGTTAAATACTACAAAAACAATGCAGTATCTATGCCTGGAAGAATATTGTGATACAATTTCAAGCCTCCCTAAAGTGGATCATACCATGTTAATAACCATAATGTGGAATAGAACATTCAAATGGGAATCCACGTTCTGTTTTATATGGACTGTTTCTGATTTCCGCACAACCTAAGCAGAAATGTGTAAAACTGACTGTTTTAATGCAGGGAAACTGTTAAGGTGGAATGGAAATATGTTTTAAGGCGGAAGGGAAATGTGAACTAAAAGCTGCAGTAGACCTAGTGATGAATTAGATACTCAGATGAGTAGTTTTACAGTAAACTCGTGTATATATACATGTGTGTGGCAAGAAAGCTGATGAAAGATAGCAGCCAATAGCATTGTTTGCGTTTTTGCAGGATTAACTGTTGATTTTGCTGTATAATATATTATTCATGACTTTTTGGTTATTGTGTGTTATGTGCTATATTAGCTGATGTAATGGACTTATCATTTACATGCTGTAGACATTACAGTAAGGAAGCAAGACACTGTAAGGATTGTAAGACTTCAGTGTAGTAAAGCACGCACGAGTGCTGTCCTGGTTTCCATTTACACCCTGAAGAAAAACTTAACCCCCCCAATTATCATTGTATAACACGCACCCTGGCTGAGACATCAAGAAAGACTGAGATATGGATGGACAGGCAGATATAGGATGGATATGGAGAGCAAAAGACGCCCCAAAATGGAAGAGCAAACTGAGAGTAGGAGCTGATGCACAGCTGATTATACAGAAAACCACTACAACATTTCAGAGAGGACGGGTCGGGCCAGGGCCGCAGGGTGAAATCATTCAAGACCTCACTGCTAATGAGCTACAAGGTGAGGGCGAGCAGAGCCACTGAATGATTCTCCTCTCACATCAAAAAGATGTGCTCCTGTGAGGGAAATTAAAGTGTGAAGACGCATGAGGTCACCGTTACAGAGACAGGGCTAATTGCCGATCCTTTACCTGAACATTAAAGGTGGACGTTGATTCGTGATCGCTTTCTTGCCGGAAGAGTGCTGATTGGCTGTAGAAGGTGTTTATAAACGAGAGCCGTTAAACAACACTAGAGTATGAAAACAAGCTTCAGCGTGAGTCATGAAGGCGAAAGTACAGAATAGGCTAGCACCTGCATCATGTACATGTTAATATTAGTAACCCAGAGAAAAAGACTTGGCATTGCATGCAATCAAATTATGCAAGCGTTCTTGTGATAAAGCTTTTAGTATCCCCATATCTCCATTTCTATACTAGAGTGACTCAGTGACAGAGAGAGGGAGAGAGGAAGATCCAAGCCAACATGCAAATCTTGCCCAGGCTATGTTTAGGATTTTCTCCTTCCTGATCCTCTGCACGGAGACACGGCCTTATCTCTGGCATCATCACAGTCAAAAAACAGGAAGCTGTGATTGACCTCTGACCTTCTCAAGGCCTGTGCTGAAAAGACGGATAAACAGGAAGCTGTTGGTTCCACTGCTGAGTCTATGTTTCAGGATGCCACACATTTGTTTCACAGCACACATGCAGGTAGGATTCCTATCTGAAATAGGACAAGCCCCAAAATGGACAATAAACTAACAGCTTTTTGCCAAGATGACCAGAATATTATTTTTCTGGCTTGAGGTTGGACCCCTGTATGTAATATGGCAGACTGCCAATAAGTTGCGGTTGTAATGCCACAATCCATTGAGGTTGGGTTGACCTGGATTGGTCCAGCTTATCTTCAGGAAGTTCTTCAGGAAGTTCACAATCTCTTAAGTAAAAAAAATCAGTCCCTTAAATTGTGATTTTGATATAGAAATGAAAGCCTTTTTTTTGTTTTACTGTTGATCAGTTGGGCTTATAGTTCCTAAAAATCCAGAATCTCAAATTATTTGAATATTTCATTTGGAATTTGAATAAATTACCATTCAAACAGTATCAACATTAAAATGAAACAAGCTTGCAATATGTCACTTAACATAAATTAATGTAAAATATATGTTTTACCTTTCTTTTTATAAAGTATTTTATATAATTTTCTCCCCAATATGTTAGCAGTCAGTTGACCTGCAGACTAGCACAAGGCTCTGCCTTTTTTCAAACTGCTGCTGATACACCCCCACCAGGCAGCCAACAGGCTCTGAGGAAAGCGTAGGAACCCCATATCTGCAGTAAAAACTTGGAAGAGGATATTAGAAAAGAGGTTAATTATTTGGGTCTTTGGCGTAGGCCCCGGATGCAGCCCAGATCTGCAACATTTAGTCTAGAACAGACAATGCCGGACAGACAGGCCACCCCACTGGGCAACAGGACTGGAGTCAACCATTTGGCATTTGGGTTGAAGGAGGAAGACGACGACGCGTTGGTATCTGCGATTGAGCGGAGGCGTGTTGCTTCCTTTTAAAGTTGAGTAGTAGCTCATGATTGGCCAGGAAGCCGAATGAATGGGTGATGTAGTATTTGCTCAGGTAAACCTTAATGAGCGCCAAAGCATTATGTTTTTATTGCAGAACTTACGCTTCTGCTTCCATTTCTGATAGACCACCTGACAGATGCCTGAGCCAGCCGACATTATTCAGCAGTGCTGGGGAGAGAGTGCCCAGAGAGAGCACGGCCAATTTTTGTTCTCTCAGGCCCCGTTTTGGATGGCAAGCAGCATGATCGGGATTCGAACTTGCAATTCTCAGATCATAGTGACAGTACAGTGGTAACCCTACTTACGAGTTTAATCCGTGCAGGAGCCAAGCTCGTTAGCTGGTTTGCTCATTAGCTGGATGCATTTTCCCCATAAGAATACATGTAAAACTGATTAATCCATGTCAGCCAGCCAATATACAGTATACAGTACTTTAATATGCTAAGTAATGTGTTTATATGGGTTTATATATTTTAAAACATAAACGAAATGACGACGATGCTCGGCTGGCCGCTAATGAGAGGGAGACCGACGGTGCTCGTGTAGGCTGGTGGCTAAGGAGGACAGGAGGACGGGCGTACGTGTATGGCATGGTTACACTTATCATATGAAAAGTAAAAGTAAAATTTATCTAACTTTCTTGTTCACTACCTTTAGCTACCTTAGCATCGCTTTCACTTTTACTGGACAGCGGTCAAAGGTATTGACTGACCTCTTCTTCTACGGTAGCATCTAGGGGATGCTACGACCACAGCGCCCCTAGCGGTTGGCATACTTGAAGAAATTTACGCTACTCGTTACTTGGAATTTTACTCGTTACCTGGAACAAAAATATTCCGAGATCTCGACTCGTTACCTGGAATACTCGTTAGTAGGGATTCTCGTAAGTAAGGTTACCACTGTATCTTAGTCCACTGAGCCATGAGTTTACCTTTCTAAATGAAATTATGAACACCCATGAACTCTTTCACAATATTATAATGTTTAGAGGTGCACTAGTAAGTGAATAAGTTAAAAATCTCCATGTGTGATATTTGAGCTCTACATGGATTAAGTTCATGTGTTTTAGTGTAGATGTTTAGTCTCTTTTTATTTTTATTACATCTTTATTATCCAAGATTTAAAAAACCCAAACTAAATGAGATTTCCAATAGTGAAACACATGTTTTTAATCCAAATTTTCCTTTAGTTTAGAACGAGAACATTGCTAACAAACACTTGAGGTCAATAGTCACTTATAACTGTCAGGTTGTTTCTGTAAAAATACATAACATACACCAGGCTTTCTGTTAAGACACTCAAATTGCATCCAGATCACAATGACAGTCTCAAAGATTAGTTTTAGAGCACAGTATGACTTACTGTAAACATGAATAAAACCTACAGACAGCAGCAGGGCTGGGATGAGATCATAATCAATAAAACTGATTCTAGAGCACACACTCAGTAAGTGACATAAAGAATTGAGGAGGCAGATGCAGCATGGGTCATAACTACATTTTAGAGAACAGAACTTTGATTATGAATAAACTGAAAAAATTACATGGGTGATGATACACTTGATACAATGACTGATGCAGACTGTGGGACATGTGGGAACAATTCAACCAAACGTAATCAGACAAGAGATTGGGGAACAGGACTGTGAAATTGCAAGACTCGGGTGCAGCCAATGACGAGACTTGATTGATGTGGGTAGAGACATGACTGAACGTATTCAAAACAACTTGTGGATGCAAAACACACTGGGTCCTACAACCTTAGAGAGCTTAATTAAGATCCAAATGCAGTTTGAGAGATGTTCTATGGATGGAAATGTCTGGGCCATGTAGGTAACAATTGAGTTCTAGTGTTCTAACCTTGCAGCACTCATTCTAAACTAAAGAAGCAAAGTTTGGATCTGGATTTGAATAATAAAGTTATGCTACAAAGAGAGAAGTGTGATTTTTGATGAATTAACAATTAAAATTCTGGGAAATCTGTCTTGCAGATGCTGGTAGAAGTTTCTCATTTATTAGGCAGCACCAACATTCGCATTTCTGGTTTAATGATTGACTGGTTACAGTGTGCTCCTTCATAGGAAGTGAATGTTTTATGAGCATAAGCAGACAAAGAAGCATCTGAAAGATGAGAGAAAGAATAATCTCACTGTCGGTTTCTCTCTCTCTCTCTCCTACTCTGCCTGGTGTGTTGTATCATTTGTACATTGTGGGAAGTGCTGGCATCCCTCCAGCCCTGACTTTCTTGCACTTTATCTGTCTCACTCCCTCCTTTCTCAAATCATTTGCCTTTTCTCCAAAAGTAGCAACTAAAATAGGAAGGAGAACTCTAGCGGAGAACAAAAAATTTATCTTCTCCTATCACTCTGAGCTTCAAGCTGCAAGCAACTTTAAGTGAGGAGCAGAGGTTGAGATGCTGGAGTGTAGCCCAGTCAGATCAGTTTAACTCAGAAAGGCCCCAAAGCTTCATTTAAA
>BRDA01013714.1:25488-35719 GCA_036984385.1 Crenuchus spilurus | reverse complement strand
GATCACGAGCATCCAGTAGAGTTTTACAGCCTTGACCCTTACGCACAGCGATTGTTCCAGATTCTCTGAATATTTTGATGATGTTATGCACGGTTTATGATGATAACTTAAAAGTCTTTGCTATTTTACGCTGGGTAACACCATTCTGGTATTGCTGCACTATCTTTCTGTGCCACAATGGTGGAATTGGTGATCCTCCTACCATCTTGGCTTCAGAGAGACACTGACACTCTGAGAAGCTCTTTTTATACCTTTATATATATATATATATATCTTTTTATCATGTCAATTGACCTAATTAGTGTTACTTGGTCTTCCAGCTGTTCGTTATATGCTCAATTTTATCTTTTTCCAGCCACTTATTGCTACTTGTCCCAACTTTTTTGGGATTTGTTGACACTGTGACATTTGAATCAACATATTTCTCCTTTAAAATGTTACATTTTCTCAGATTAAACTTTTGATCTGTCATCTATGTTCTATTACGAATAAAATATTGACATTTGCCATCTCCACATCATTGCATTCAGTTTTTATTCACAATTTGTTTAGTGTCCCAACTTTTTTGGAATCCGGTTTGTAGTCCTAACTTGCTAAACTTACTATATTTAATCTATTTCATCAGCTCCACTGAGCAGGATCCGGGACCCCCACGAAGTGTGTATACCAGTGTGGATCATTCTCAGCACTGCAGTGACACTGATGTGGTGGTGCTGTGTTACAGTGTTTTCGGAAACACTTTATAATATCTTTCATTAATAGCTCATTAACTAATGATTAATAACTGTGAAAAAATCATTAGAAAATCATTACTTGACATTAAATTAATGAAATTCTCATGAACTAATGATTTGTTCACAATTATTAATCATTAGTTAATGAGCTATTAATGAAAGTAATTATAAAGTGTTACCGTGTTTTCTGCTATGAGTATCAGACTAGGACTAGAGGATGATCAACACAACGTGAACCGACATATAGGTGTATCTAATAGAGTGGACATTGAGTAGATATAGTGTTTAAAAAATAGATCTGTTGTGTCTGAGCCACTTGCACAAGCACAACACACACTAGCACACCACCACCACATCAGTGTGACAGTGCCTTGATCTGTGGTAGTCTTTTGGGTCCTGACCAAAGAAGAACAGGGTGAAAGGAGACTGTGTATATACAAGGGATATAAGGTCGACATCATGTCCTGACAGTGTATAAAAACAAATGTGTGCATATGTATAGGTGTGTGTGTGTGTGTGTGTGTGTGTGTGTGTGTGTGTGTGTGTGTGTGTATGTGTGTGTGTGTGTGTGTGTGTGTGTGTGTGTTTTCTTTCACATGTATCTTTTTTGCCAATTCCTTATCCTTACTCTACATTGCCCCCAACCTTGCAGACTGCCAAACTAATACCTCAACACCCACATATTTTCTCAAAGTCTCTCTCTCTCTCTCTCTCTCTCTCTCTCTCTCAATCTTTTCCTAATCCATTTTATCCTGTTTCATCTATGTCATCCTGCTTCTTTTCACCATCATTTCTTCGCTTCCTCTGAACTCCGCTTTCATTAGAACTGATTCTCTTTTCCTCCCTCCAGCCTCACAGTTATCCTCATCCATCCATCACGCCTGCATGATTGTTTTAATTACCTCAGTCTTAACTAGATTTGTTTTGCCATTTTCCTTCAAACCTGTTTATTTCAAAGCTTTTACGAATGAGATTTTTATCATTACTTGAAGTAGATGATTCTTGTGATCTCCCGTGTGGATTATGGAAGCAACCTGGTTTTATGTTAAGTGTGCAAATGACTGCCTGCTAACAGGGTTGTGTCAGTGTCTGATTCATCACCTGAGTTTATAGAGTGCTACATATATTATATACAATTATACATCCATTATCACACCTGCTTAGTCCTTATCAGGGTTGCGGTTAGTCCCCTACCCCCTCACTGGGTGCAGGGCAGGGCATTAGACTATTCAACTAAGCCCAGGACAGGGCACCAATCCATCACTGGGTGCACACACACACACGCACAGACAATCCAACCTCCATGTTTTTGGACTGTGGGAGTAAACCCATGCAGACACAGGGAGAACATGGAATCTCCACCCAGATGGGGACTCGAACCCAAAACCTCTGAGAGTTGAACGTGCTAACCACCAAGCCACCGTGCCGCCCTGGCAAACAATTAGAATCATGAAATTTTTGTTCATAATGTAATGTATGTATGTATGTATGTAGGTGTTTCTTTCTCTCTTTGCCCTCTAACTCTGTGTCTGCCTCTCACTTTTTAGAAACTACTTCAGCTGCAGAACTTTAACACCTTAATGGCGGTGGTTGGAGGTCTCAGTAACAGTTCCATCTCCAGACTCAAAGACACACAGGCCCACATCAGCAGTGACACCAACAAGGTACTGATTAGAACGTTTTTCATTGTGTTATGTCATTGGAAATGAGCAGCGTTCAGATTTTATGGCAGAAGTAATGTGAGTTGGCCAAGTATATGAACAAAACTTGAAACTTTTCAATAGTTCTCTAAGTTCTCCAACTTTCAATACTTTGTTATTGAGATATAATGTTTATTGTAATAATTTGGATACATTTGAATTACATTAAACATTTAAAAAATGTGCCTGTGCTATCAAATAAACATCTATTTCTTGTATTCAGAAATTCAATACTCTCACATTTTTTAGATACATACAGAATGGCATAGAAACACTGAAACCCTTTTCTTTCTAGTAAATGTGTTCATTTCTTCCTCGTTTGAGCTGTGGATTCAAGACTTTGCTTCAATTAAACCATGTGCCATGTTGCTGCATTAATTTTTGTTTGCAGATCAAAAACAAATAGAACTGAGACCACATTCTAACCATTCTTTAGTAGAATCACTTGTGTGCTTAGGCTCGTTGTCTTGCTGCATGACTCACCTTCTCTTGAGATTCAGTTCATGGACAGATGTCCTGACATTTTCCTTTAGAATTCTCTGATATAATTCAGAATTTGTTCCGTCAAAAAACCATCAGAAATCTCCTTTATTTGTGCCATGATACACTTCTACAAACGTGGTGTGAAGTGCAGGCTTTGATAGATCCCTGTTCTTTAAATAAAAAAGGATGCCCACTCACACCTGATTGTCATCCCATTGTTTGAAACACCTGACTCTAATTTCACCTTCAAATTAACTACTAATCCTAGAGTGTCACACTTTTGTCTCCCACAAATATGTCATATTGGATCATTTTCCTCAATAAATCAATGACTAAGTATAATATTTGTGTCTCATTTGTTTAACTGTGTTCTCTTTATCTACTTTTAGGACTTCTGATTATGTTTTAGGTCATACTTATGCAAAATTCTAAAGGATTCACAAACTTTCAAGCACCACTGCATACAGTGCACTGTTGAGAGACAGTGATGAGCATTTCTAATTTATAGCTGAAGTATTGATTTTGTGTTGTGCTGCATGATAGATGTCATAGCTGTCTCAGTTATCATTTATATTAATTATATTTACATAATCACCCTTATGAAAGCTGACCATCAAACAAAGTTGGCCGAAGTAATTAAATGGTAATTAAAAAGCAGAATAAATTGTATTAGGTCATGAAAACAAACCCTCTTTTAGAAGTAGTGGTCACTAATAGTTGTTGAGGTTAAACTATGTTTATGGCCAGTTTAGTGTCAAACTCCAGTCCTGGACGGCCAGATTCCTGCACAGTTTGGTGATCTTTCTGATCAAACACACCTTATTCAACTCAGCAGGTAATGACCAGGATTAACTGCTGTGTCAGAGCAGAGAAATCACACAACTGTGCTGGACACCAGCGCTCCAGGACCTGAGTTTGATTACCTTGATTTAGAGTTTCTGAGAATGAGATATGGATAACAGGATATATAACAGGATATGTAGGATATGTAAATTAGATAAATAATTTAATAAAAAATGAGGTGATTTACTCATTAATTGCAATTATTTATGTGTCAATGAATTGTCTGCTAAATGGTATAGAATAGCACTGTTGCTTTGTGATGCATTAGTCTGAAGTTGTATTGATTTCCCAGTATGACATTGTGACAACATTGTCTATTTTCTTGCAGTGTAAGGTTCTGGGTTTGGGTTTGAAAAGCTAGAATTGATTATAATGATGCTCAAAAAATTTTCTACTTTAATTTTCATATTTTTGACAATTTTTGTTAATAATAATTAAACTTTTTGATCAAATTTTCTGTTTACAAATAATATTTTTTTTAATTATTGGTAAATAATCAATCAGTTGAATGATTGAAGCAATCATTGTGGGATCAGAGTTGATTTGTCTTCTGTTCTTCAGGTTTTCAACAGTCTAATAGAACTGGTCACATCATGTGGAAATTACAGTCAGTACCGTCGCCGTTTTGGAGACTGTTCTGGATTCAAGTTCCCCATCCTGGGTGTCCACTTGAAGGATTTGATCGCAGTGCACGTGGCTCTACCTGACTGGACTGATCCAGAGAAGACTCGGGTGAACTTGGCCAAGACCCAGCAGCTTTACGCCATTCTGCAGGAACTCGCACTTGTACAAACCACCCCACCCAACACAGAAGCCAACACTGATCTACTCAACCTACTCACGGTGAGCTTAGCCAGGCGTGTGGGATGTTTCTGGGCGTGTGCTTGTCTGTGTCGATGTGTGCTGTTGTTTTCAGAGGTTGCTTATGTGGTGAATTGTTCTTATATATGCATGTGTTTATAATGTGTTTAAATGCTGTGTGTTGTAATATAAGAGGAGTAAGAGTGTATTAGAGTATGTACATTTCAGTACCTAAGCAATGTGTTTGTGAATTCTTCTGCAAGCAGTGGCAGCATGTGTAAATACACTGTTATCATCATATAAAGAGACAGTCTGGTTGGTGGCTGAATGATTATAATTGACCCAGAATGTAATCAGCATTTATTGGCTCAAAACATGAAATTAGCTTTCATCCAACTGATTCTTTTATTTTAGAACATTTTTGTTTAAATACACTAAAAACTATTTAATAATTTAAAATGCTGATTTGTCCAATTTTAAAGAAAATAATGTTATTTATACTAGAACCTTAGCTAATGTAATGTGCTTTATATGTGCAAGAGTGTTCATTTAGCACTCAGTATGAAAAATACAATAAAAATCAGACAAAAATCAGTAATCAGTTAATATGGCTATAAAGAAACTGTCCATAAAAATTCATGATGCACACATAACATCCATCATCCAACATTAGAGGTGCAAATCACAAATTTCATCACAATGTAATAAATTCTTTTGGCAAGCGATCCAATGATTTTTGATTTTCAATACCTCAGAATTTGCAGTTTCTGAGAATAGCATGTAGACATTCTTTGAATTTTTGGATTGACATAGTCATGTGAGGTGAAATATTTAATGAGGGGGCGCCCAAGAACAATGAGTCTTTGACACTGTACCTTAACTACGGCAGTATTCTACAAAGCTGCTGGACTTCCTGAGAGGGATCTTCACCCAGAGCTTTTGACTCTTTTCTCAGCAAGTCAAGTGACTCTAGGTCATTGACTAGGAAGATTTCCCCTTGAACACTGTATGTATGTGTGTGTCTGCACTGATTGTTGTAAAGTACATTGGTTTGTAGAAAGGCAGTCTATGAATTAAACTGTGAGAAGGATGTTTGAAGGGTTCAAGACTGCAATTCAAATTAACATTGAGCCTCATTCAACAATTTCTTCCTAAGTTAATACGTTTATTTCTTCATGTATAATCATATAACATTTAACAACTGGAGAACTGAAGAAAACCTATTAAACAATCCCGTTGAACTTGAGGAATGGAAGGACTAAATTTGCCATCCAGCCAATCAGAGGGAACCTGGCACAATAAGTGCCAGTCAATCTACATTCTGGCCTGAAAGAGTTCTTTCTGTGGACAGCTAAACTGTCTTATATTTCAGTGATTCTCAAAGCAGCCTCACTCTGTGAAGGAAGTGATGTGCTGTGTTGTGATGAAAAAAGCAATTCAGCCCTATCTTAACCAGCTGTGCTCACAGTCAGTGGAGCTTTGACTCTGGGCGGGAGGTAGTTTTGTATAATGATCATTTTGATAGCCTCTGTTTAGTTTATGTGCCATTCAAAATGAAAAAAGGAGATAAACAGCCATGGTGGTGACATGCCCAAGCCTGTGGTCGGCATCTTATCATTGACTCAGCCCTACAGGACTTCTGAGAAGTAGCTGAAATCTGCTTATCTGTTCACTCAAGTCTGTACATTACCTCATGTTCCTACTTGATCTCAATGCCATAAAATCTTTGACCTCCTGTATTGATTCTCAACCTCGTTAGCTGCTTATCTGCTCAACATTTAATTGCAGATTGGATGTAGAAAGTTTAGAAAACTTCAACCTTAAAAGTACATTGAGAGTGACACTCATTTGTAAGTACAGCTGAAGAAGTTTAAATAACCTGTCCAATCAACAAATCCAATACATTCCGACCCCCTTGTCTTGTCTTCTAGCTGAAGAAATGTCTTTCCATGGGAAGCTCTTTCCTACAGATTGATCATTCACTTCCTACTGCAGGTGTTCATGAGAGATACCAGCTCTGCCTAATTTTCTGGGAAAGTCAGAGATAACTCTTTTTATGGCACACCGTTGAAGGGCAACGAGGAAGTCTCACAGAACTCGATCAATATTCAATTTTCTCACGTTGGGGGGAACAAAATCTGTTTACGTCAGGCAAAGGATTGATGTTTGTATTCAGGCAGAAGGGCATTGGGCAGCAAAATGTGATTTGAAATACTGAGAGCAGTTCTTCGAACCGTCCTTCAGAATAACTCCGACTGAAGTCAGTTGAGGACAGTCTTCACTATTTGATGTTAACAAGCTTTAATTAGCACTGTGTTAACCAGTTACACAGCTCCGGTCATTCAAAAGAACCATACATTTATTATTACAAAAGAGAGGCAAACAATGAAAAAAGTATAATAATAATAATAATAATAATAATAATAATAATAATAATAATAATACTGTAATAATAATAATATAAACAATGGAGTTTATGATACTTCTTACTGCTTTTATAAATGAATAAAATGATTAATCAAATAATGATCATTCCAATAAATAATCTTTCAAATAAACCGGCTCAATTATATACATTTATCACTTATGAGTATACTCAAGATCCAAGGAAAAGGCTTTGATGGACCATTTTTTAGAATCAAGAAAATTCTAAATAATGATCAAAATAAAGCAGAATAAAACATTTTTGTCTGAGTTACATGATTGATTTTACATTGTATTGCAGGCCTTATAATAATTAATTAAAATATATGGATTATTTTTATTGTCATGCTCCCCTAAAACTATTTAAAAGTCCCATATACTGTAACTACAGATGAAAACTTTACAATTACAGACTGTAGTCCATCTGTTTCTTTGCATACTTTCTTAGCCTCCTTTCACCCTGTTCTTCAATGATCAGGACCCCCACAGTGCAGCTGTTATTTTGATAGTGGATCATTCTCAGCACTGTAGTGACACTGACGTGGTGGTGGTGTCACACCCCCGCCGCAGTTGTCATGTCTATGTTTGTTTTTTTTTGTCTCATATGCTTTGTGTTTGTTTACCTCTGTCCTTATGTTCCCGCCCTTATTGTGTCATCAGGCCTTGTTAGTGCCTGCGCCTGTCCTATGTGATCATTCACTCCTGCTGTCCTGCTGTCTGTCTAATTACATTCCCCTTAAAGTCTGCCTTGTGATTCCCAGTGTTGTCCATCACTGTATTGTCAAGCTTGTGTTGGCATTACGAAAATAAACCCGTGTTGTGTGAACCCTGGCTCTTCCATGCAGTCTGCTTTCTGACAGGTGGTGTGTTAGTGTGTGATGTACTGGTAGAAGTGGGTCAGACACAGCAGAGCAGCTGTGTTAAACCCCACCAATGAAGGACTAGAGGTTGACAAATACAAACTGTGCAGCAACAGATAGAGTGGACAGTAAGCTAACAGTGTTTAAAATCTCCAGCAGCTGCTATGTCTGATGTACTTGTAGCGATTTACCAGTTTGACACACACTAACACACCACCACCACATCAGTGTCACTGCAGTACTAAGAATGAACCACCACTCAAAAATACTTTTTTTGTGGGGGTCCTGATCATTGAAGAACAGGGTGGAAGGAGGCTACAGTGAAACAGATGGACTACAGTCTTATTGTAGAAGTACAAAGTGGTCAGTGGAGCTTATAAAATAGACAATGAGTGTAAAAAAGGTATGTGCACCTAATGAAGTGGCCAGTGAGTGTAAAAAAAACACATGAGCAGCTCTTTGGGGTGGAGGAGAGGTTATATTAGTTTGAAGGGAAAAAACAGAAAGTATGGAAAGTGTTCTGGCTGAAATGACACCTTTTCACCCCAGATTTCCTGTCATTTTTTCCCCTTAGTGAGCAATCAACTGTGTTAACTATCCGTCCTCCTGGGAAGAATCTCCTTTATTTACACAAGCTCAATTCTGGGAATTTTGTGCACAGCTTATCGGAGAAACAGCATTCCTGTCCTCCCTCTCTTGATGAGGGATTCCACCTGTTATTATACACTTGCATGGAATAAACGGGAGGACACCACTCACACCAGCACATGCCACACCTCATATCAGCCAAGAATTTGTCTGTGTACACAGGAAGTAAAGGTATACAGGAACAGTTGTCCTGCCGTGACAGCGAGGCTGATTAGAGGAAACCTGAACTATATGGAAATCATTCTTCTTGGTTGACTGCGTTTTCTGTGAGGGTCATGAGTGTACTGATTTTAATATTTTAATAGATGTAACTTGCACATCACCCCCATCCACACACAAACACAGAAGCCCATCTCTTTGTTTTATGAAATCAGCTTGCACTGGACTCCCGCATTCATTTCAAAGCCATTAACCTTTATGTGACAGCATTCACATTCTACAAATTGGCTTTTCTGTAAACTGTCCATCCTCCTGAGACCTCGCTGTTCATCAGTGTTTGCCAGTGAAGCCACATAGTCAGGAAATTCACCTTTTCTCCAGAAAAAGGACAGGTTCAGGACCACTCATTAGTAAAGAGGTGGATGAGACTATGACATAGAACTGTATGACATTTTAACTTTAATATTTGATCTGTAGTTTATATGCACATTTAAATAAACACCCCCAACTGCTCCCCCAGGCACCATGTATGATGGAGCTGTAGAGCTGGGCGATATGGCCAAAAATGTTATAACGATAAATTTTTCTATATTGATCAATCTCAATAATTATCACAATATAAAATTTTCTAACACTGTCAGTTTTAAACATCTTTCTAAAAACATCAGACTAAATACATGAAATGTTACTATTTAAAATATTAAATTGTTTATTGCCAGAACATAATATTGTAGCTTCTGGCTGGATAAGGATGGATAAGAAATAATAAGGATTGACGAGAAAGACGTTTACAGTCATCGCTTTATTGTTGAAAGCAGTATTAGACTTCTGAACTCACTGTCAAGCTGCTTAGATGTGAAATGGAAACGAACATTAATGCTTATCAAAATCTATTGTCCCGGCCTTATAATCGTCATTGAGGGAAAAATTATCGTGAAACAAATCAATATCACACAGTAGCCTCTAGTGTATGTGTTCACTGCATGGATGGGATAAAGGCAGAGGTCTGATTCCTGTGTGTGTAGCATTGTGGTGAAAGAGTTCATCATCATCATCATCATCTTCATGAACCACGTCACGCAGATATGTCCTCAGCAGAAACGCACACTGGACAGGGTGATGGTCCTTCCTTTTATTTGTGGTAAAAATAACCTCAACTGGAACATGGATTAAGTCAGAAATCCCATCTCTCCAGGAAGTTCTGGATTATTGTTAGGAGCTCCCCAAACTCCCCAGAATTTGATTTGTTCAGAGCAAATGAGAGAGAGAGATAGCCTGAGAGAGTGAGTGAAAGACATAGTGTGAGACTGATGACTGGTCTGTGTGCTAGTAGACCAATCAGATTTCTCTGTTGGTGGGCTTTACAACTTTACAGCACTGTCCATCACTGCAGGCTACTGTCCATGGCAGAGTATTCCAGTATTGGTGCCACCTCACTAAATGGATTTTTTTGCCCACATTATGAGCTTAGACAGTTACTTATTATACAAACTGGATTCCAAAAAAGTTGGGACACTAAACTAATTGTGAATAAAAACTGAATGCAATGATGTGGAGGTGCCAACATCTAATATTTTAT
>BRDA01013714.1:0-21306 GCA_036984385.1 Crenuchus spilurus | reverse complement strand
GTGTGTGTGTGTGTGTGTGTGTGTGTGTGTGTAAATGCAGAAAAGCCAAACTAGCTGATGTTGACATTTCATTGGCTGCAAGGGCTGCAAAAAGAGTGAATGCTTTCTGAGTGGGTGTCATTAGTTTGTAAACTGTTTATAGATTTATCTATGCTCCGCCCACACGTAGCATAGCAACACCATGATCTCGCTGGCCACTTCATTCAACTCATTTTCTTAGCTCCACTGACCATACAGGTGCTCTGCGATTCCAGACTGTAGTCTATCTGTTTCTCTGTATACTTTATTAGCCTCCTTTCACCCTGTTCTTCAATGATCATGAGCCCCACAGTGGCCCAGGGGTGGCATCTCGTCAAGGGTGGCACGAGCACCCGGCACCATCCCCTCCGTCCCTTTCAAAGTATTGATGCAGGCTCTTGGGTTGTTCATAATTCATAAAAATGTACAGAGAGTGTAGAAACAAGGTACCTAATGAAGTGGACAGTGTGTGTATCATGTTCCTCATTAGCCTGAATGGGATATTTGCTCTAAAGCTTGTCTATCCTGGCAACAGTTGGGGCAAAAGTGTGGCTGGAGCATTGATACATCTCTAATGATTTTGGTGCTGCTTTTGTGTGAATTATTGACATTTTCATTCTCACTTTCATCAGCTTGTTATCTCTGCTCATCATACACATTCTTTCCATCCTCCATTCTCTGTCCTTTCTTCATGTTTCTCAGGCTCTCCCTCCGTCTCCAAGCTCATGATGGTGTCCATCACATTAGGGGTGTGTGTGTGCCAGTGTGCGTGCATCTGTCGAGTGTGTAAAAATACATTCCTTTCTCCAATCCTGCTGGACTTTTGCCCCACATTTCTGCGCGCACTGATGCCACCATCACTCTCTCATTCCACCTCTCATCCTCTTCCTCCACCTTCCAGCTCTTCTCCTTCCTCACATTAAGTCCCTACCTTTTCCCAGAATTTTCTCCCATCACTTAACCCAATGATCCATGTTCAACCTCTTATTCACTCTTGTTCTACCCATTTTACCTCCTTATTTCTGTTTCTCCATCCTCCCCCACTCCCTCCTTCCCTTCTCCCTCATTCTACTGTCCCACCTTCTCTAGTGTGTGGTGTGAACTGTCATAAGGCATGCCGCTTGCGACTGGCTGTGGAATGTCGGAAAAGGACGAAAAGCATCAGTCATGAAACTCCGCCCGCACTGCAGGCTCGTTCTTACAGCTTCCCACCTCCGTCTAACGCACCTGCTAATCTCCAGAACACAGGTATGTGTACGAGGACACCCAGACACACACTCACACATTCCGTTTAACAGTTAAGCAGTGTAGATTGATAACATAGAAATATCATTTTGAGAGCATAGACCAAAACCTGTATTGATAGCAGACTATCATTGTATTAATTATACACAAACACACACACACACACACACACACACACACACACACACACACACACACACACACACACACAGACAGTGGTACCTTGAGATACAAGTTTAATTTGTTCTGTAACACAGCTCGTAAGTCAGTCAACTCGTATATCAAACAAATTTCTCCCATTTAAAATAACTGAAATATATTTAATCCATTTCAGCCCTGTGAAACATCCCCAAACCATCCTAAATTATGGACAAAAAGACAAATGTTTTGAATTAAGAAACACACATATATACACTTTACCACTGCATAACAAAATATTTCAATTTCAGATTTCAATAAATATTAGTGTAAAATAATTTTTGGGGAATTCTTGCTGTAGCATTTTAAATTTGCAGGGAATTCAATGCACGCGGTACTGTGTATTACAGATGCATAGTGTGCGTTGTACAGTAAAATCTCTTTTCTCCCATTTCACTTTGGCATCCGACTGCTGCCAAGAAATTCAGCAAATGGCTTTAAAATGGGATGCCATGGTTCTTTCTTTGCAGTTCAGTACAAAACAGTTTTTACTCAGAAGCAGCAGCAAGTCTCCATATCTATGTTCAGGGCTGGCGCTCACATACGCGGATCATGGGTCTGCATGAAATAATAACAGTATTTAACATAATTACTGTATGTATGTTATTAAAATGATCTAAATTTAAGAGTTTAAAGCATTTTTACCATAATTTTTTTTTCAAAAAGTATGCAAGAAGGAGTACAAGCACATGAGATTGGACTTGATTCTGAGGGTAACACATGAGAAAGAATGAGATTCAGGTGTTGTGCTGCCCATACTGGACCTTTGCACCAATGCACCAACTAGCAGCAGCCATTCGTATCTTGGAATTTCGCTCGGATCTCGAACAAAAATAGACAGAGTCACAGCTCGTATATTTAAAAAAAATTGTATGTTGGTCTGCTTGTATCCCAAGGTACCACTGTATATATATACCATTCAGCTAGAACATTAAAACCACATGGCCACATATAAATAAGTGAGCACACCAGTCAGTTGTAGCAGTAATTGCCTCTACTCGTCAGAGCTGTATTGGCAGCACTTGTAGCACTTAGACATGGTTTTATTGTTATGGCGGATCAATTTACTTTGCATGTGGTCACATTTAGCCTAATAATTATTAAAGGCAAAAATACTTTTTCAGTTTCAGTTTTTTTGTCAATTGTTTCTTATTTTGATTTGCTTTGATGTACAGTGAAACATCAAAAAAATTACAATATTATATTAAAGTAAGTCAAGATGACTTACAGCTCATGAAAATAAGAAATCCAGAATGTCTGTTTTGAAGATATTACTATTCAAACAGTATTTGAATGAAATTATGAACATAATTTTTGGAGATGCACTAATAAACTGTTTTATCAGTCAGCTGGAAAAATCCTTTCAGACATGCAGTCTGAGATAATGAAATATGAAAATCATTTTGGGGGCTGAAAAGCACTTACAAATGCATGTACATACACTTATGGAAATGTACACTATGGACTCTGACCAGCATGTATGCCTGTATACACACAATCATGTATACACAACCTTATATATACATGAATCAGCACAATATACATTCACACACTTGCACACATTGCAGTTCACCATCTTTTTGTATGCTTGCCACATTGGAACATAACAGTTTCGCACACAAAAGCATAGGCTCTCTCACACACATACACACACACACACACACACACACACACACACAGACGTGTAGGAGCTGTCAAGAAGGTGGATCAGTATGTGTAATTGCTTGCTTGTCCTTGCATGAGGCTTGTGTGTGAGTGTGTGTATTTGTCTATAAATTGGCTCCGAAGTTTCATATCACCCAGAAACAGCTAGCTTCATCTGTCACCCACAAGATCCTCTTTCTATTTCCAGCTAACTTCTCATCAGAGCTTTATGTCAAATTAGTGGTTTAACTATACTCTCGTGGGACAGCGGATAACACCACTAGTCTGACGAAGCAGTACAATAAGATGGCTCATTATGTACGTGTGTGGCTCATCTTGTATACTCTCGTGAATTTAGTGAGACAAATTTAGCACAGTGTAAAGTAGTCTTAAGCCTATGTTCTCTTTAACACAGTTAACCCTCTGGAGTCTGAGGGTATCTCAGACACTCTGATGTAATCTGACATGCCCTGACTTTTTACAAATTAAACACATCTAAAATTGTTTTTTTTTTTTCTTCAAAGTATTAAACAGGCGTTAGTTACTATATTCTGATTAAATCTGCTCTAAACTTAGACTTTCCAAAAACCTGTTTTCAGATGTGCTGATATATTGTGAAAAACACTCTAAACCTTTCTAGCCAAGACTTTTGAGCTCAGAACTGAATAAACAGAGGTGTTGGCTACACACTGATCATTACAGGTTTTAGAAATTGTATGTGGTTTTATTTTTAAAGCTTAAAAATGTGAGGTGACACTCTGTTTTCACTCATTCAGTGGTTCCTACTCAGGTCAGAGGTCTTTTGTTCAGGTGACAGCTCTTTGTTTTTGCACATTCCACACACTCCACAGCCGGTATTCCACCAATGGAATGTCCAGAATTACCATGTCATTATTATATAATTGACAGATTGTGTCATTTGGCGGGAAAAATGTGCAGCTTTCTGACTCTCAAAAATATGTCTCTGCTTATTTAAGTTCCTCTCACAAATATCTAAAAATATATTTAGATTCAAACTATATATATTTGAAGATTTCCTGGGTATGTTTAATTTTGTTTCTAGGATAAATCAGAGAGTTATATAAGTAACTTAATTCCAGAGTGGAATAGAGCTGCTCTTTGTAATGATTTATGCTCATGTACCTGCCCTTATTAAATAAACATTAAACTAATAAACACAATAAATAACGTCTCTCTTTATCTCTCTAGTGATTGCAGAGGAGGATATAGAGGAAGCAGGAGAGGGAGTATTTGATGTTCACCTATAATCCAGGTAAACCACAGTTTCACAATCACTCTGTAGGCACCTGCTAAACATTTCTTCTGAAATCAAGAATATTAATGAGTTTGCAGCAGTAGTGCTAACTCCTACTCTTCTGTGGAGGCTGCACACTAAATGTTGGAACATTGCTGTGAGGAATTGATTGTATTTAGTCTTGAGAGCATTAGTAAGGTGAGGTGCTGATGATGGATGACCACAAACTATAATCCCAAAGGTAGCGAATTGACTCCAGAGAATGCAGTTTCGCTGCTCCACAGCCCAGTGCTGATGGGCTTTATACCCGTCTAGCTGACCCATTCTCCAGAGTGTTCCATTCTATTGGCAGTGCTTTCCTCTGGAGATTATACAAGCTGTGTGTGCAGCTGAACACCTCTGTCAGCAAAGAGTGTCATTACAATACATGTTGTCCAACTGTTGCTATCTTTTACACTTGTGCAGTCATACATCATACAAATACACATACAGTGATCATTTTTTTGTTTAAATGTTGATCAGTTTTTCTTATAGCTCATAAAAATGTCAAATTATTAGAATATTTAATTGCTAGTTTGAGTAAATTGCTATTCAGACAGTATAAACACTGTGTATCTCTCAGGCTACAACTGCTGAATTCTTAATATCAATCCCCGTCTGAACCAGAGACAATGTTTAAGTGGGCTAAGGGGAAAAATAACTGGACTGTTGCTCCAAAGTCCTATTTTCAGATGAAAGTAAACATTAACGTTGCATTTCATTTAGGAATCAAGGTCCTAGATTTTGGAGAGGCCCAAAGTCCACAGTGAAGTTTCTGCAGTCTGTGATGGTTTGAGGTGCCATGTCATCTGCTGGTGTTGGTCCACTGTGTTATATCAAGTCCAGAGTCAACACAACTGTTTACCAGGAGATTTTAGAGCATTTCATGCTTCCATCTGCTGACAAGATTTATGGAGATGCTGATCTCCTTTTCTAGCAGCTGCCCACAGTGACAAAACTACTACTGACCATGACATTACATACACATATTCTTTAAGTTTTATCAACTCCAACGTCAACACAGCTGTCTACCAGGAGATTTTAGAGCATTCCATGCTTCCATCTGCTGACAAACTTTGCAATTTCCTTTTCCAACATGACTTAGTATCTGCTTATACTGCCAAAACTTATTACTGTTCTTGATTGGCCAGCCAACTCATAAGTTATAAGCCATACTGATCAGTGTTAAAACAATAAAAGATTGATATATGTGACTTTACATGTAATACGATCGTATACCACTGTGAATTATATTATGAACAAAAATGAACAATATTTTATAATAAAGGTTTTATAGTTAGTCTTACACTAACAGATTTATGTTCATATGATTGCAGATATATCAGTGCATATGCAGCATGGCATCATGTAAGCAAGAAACAACAAGCCAAGAAACAACCACCAAACCTGATGCACTGATGAATTGCTCAGTTAGCACACTAGATGTTGAAATTTGTAGCTTAATCAGGGTTTGTGGTTTCCAGTTTGGCTGAAGATCTTGTTATCTACATAAGTCCAGCCATTATCATTCTGAGAAATGTCAAAGTGCTGAGAAGAAAAGCTGAGATGTGAGTATAAGGGACATTTGCACCACCTCTGCTCCACTAGTATCGTACATCAGACTTTTGAAGGTGCAATTCCACGAAACTAAAGATAGCTTGAGTGTCTACCAGCTTTACAAACTCCAAGAATCTGAAGACGTCAGCATGCTCCCATCTACTGGACAACAGCTGCAAGTGCACTACAGATCAGGTGCTCATCCCTTGCAAGTCTTTTCCCTTGAATGTGATCTCAGTATTTTTAAAAATACATCGTTAATCATGTTGGTGTGCAAATCTCCTCTTCAGCTGTTTTCTAAATCTCTTTAATGTGGGAGACAACGGGCCAAGCCCATTTACTATAGAAGCATTCTCGTTTGTGTTCCTGCTGAAAAATGTCAATAAATATGTGGAGAATATTATATTAGGAAGGGAAACAATCCTTTAATTGTCCTACCACGGTGCTCCAGTATCCAGAGCTTGATGTTTAAACTGCTCGGCTTATGTTTTGTCTTTGTGCATCGTTTTGTACTGATTAATGTGCAACTTAAAACCAGCGTTGTAGAAAGGAATCAAATGTATAATGCAATGTAATATAGGCATTTTAACAACTTTAAGCACATTTCAGAACGACCTCTGTAGCCTGTGTGAAAGTCTAAAGGATATTTTTAAGATTTATCTTGATAAAAGTGTAAATTTTTTTATTAGATGTTGTAAGACAGTCTGAAAAAAGACTCCAGATTCTTCCAGTAACTGAACTATGAATGTAGGCAAGCCAGTTGATATTGTCCTGAGATGTGTTTCTGTAAATATTAAGCATATTGTATCCAAGCTTGTATTGTATTTCAAATGCACTGATATTGCCAATATGCTATGGGTGTTCTTTTCTTTCAGCATGCACAAGCTATATATAGTAATATCTGTATATTATTACCACCTAGCTAATAGTGGCGTTAACCGCTTGGCTCAGAGTGTTTGATCAGTGATGATCCCTGACACTTTTCATGTTGCTCCAGTGATCTTTATAGAGGTTCAGCTTCACTGTCATTGTTCAGCTGTGCTTCAGTGGCTCGTGGGACACCACTGTGGCACTCAGTGTACGAGACGTCCATTCTCAGTTCACCTTCACTACAGAGCTGTAGAATCCCCTGAAGATGCTACCACGCGTCACCTGGTACCCCATTATCATGCCCTTTTGCACATCAGCCAAATCACATCCTTTGCCTGATCGATGACGATCGTTTTTGCACTCTGCTACAACTGACTAGTGTGCTCACATTGCACTCCGTAGCATCTTTGGCATCCCAGGCAGAGTCTATTCCAAACCAGGGGTGGTCATAATATTCTTATATGACTATATATTTCTCATAGGAAACCTTTGTGATGTCTTTCTATGCTAATGACAGAATGTAACAAGCTGTTATTATGTTTTTGTATCGTATTCTGTTCAGACATTTGCGCATTATGTACAGTGGACCATCTTAGAAATGAAGTATCAACTCAAGTCAACACGTCCTTGTTCTCTCATTTGTGCACTCATGTGTTGACATACAGGTTCAAATTATTTCATAAAAGCTGCACTGTGGCAATGGCTCTGAACTCATGCTCTGCTTTAATGACTGGATAATTACACATTTGTGAAAATAATGTGTGCAAAACACTCCGAGGGTTCCACTTTCTTGAAGCATTGATTTGTGTCAAGGTCCATATAGGTGAACCGTGTGAAAAGACTACAAATACAAAGCATTGCAGTAAGCAAGTGAATTACTGTTTAATGTATAGTAGCCTATTTGCAAAGCCAAGCCACTGTTTACTTTAACGTGAGCGTGATTAATGAAGTCTCCTCTCACTCTGACTGAAATGGAGAGTTTGTCTGTTCGTTAAAGCTTTGTAAGCAGAAGGCGCAAGTTAGCAATGCATTAATGCAACACGTTAATGAATTTCAATGCTCTAAATGGGTTTCAACCTATTTGCACCTTCGTTTTCATTCACGTACCCAGTGGCTCTAAAAACATTTTGGAAGTACACCATCATGTTCGGAGAATGTGAATCAGGATAATGAATAGAGAATATAAACAGCCGTCCATTAAATCAGGCCTTTAACGCACTCTGTCCACATGTATTCACATGTTTATCTTTTGGATGAAATGATGAATCATTAGAGTGCCTCAAGTTCGGAATTCCTCCACCCTTCCTGCAGACATTTAGCCACTGCATTGAATGGCACAGTATTGATTTGAATAGGCTGAAGCGAGGCAGATCGAAGAATGATTTGGCTAATTATGCGATAAATACAAGAGGAAGTGCACCTCAGATTGTTAACAGTGGAACTAAGCGACCTTGCTGGGAGTCTGTTCTCTAACAGCAGTGAAAAGTGCAGCTCAGTTTGAATGTGCAATGACCTAAGGAGGTCAGCGTTTGGGGACTGCTGATGCCCATGCTTCTTCATTTTTAACCAGCATGCTTATTATTTACAATAATAAATAAACAAACAAGTAGTATTGATGGTATTTCAATTATGAGTGCTTTTTTTCTTAATTTTATTTCTAAGTTTTTGCCCATTTTTATCCCCTTCTCAATGTAGTAGTAGCCAATTAGCCCATCCTCTAGACCAGGGGTGTCAAACTCCAGTCCTGGAGGGCCGGATTCCTGCAGAGTTTGGTGATTTCTCTGCTCTGACACTACAATTAAACCTGCTCATTACCTGCTGTGCTGAATCAGGTGTGTTTGATCAGGAAGATCACCAAACTCTGCAGGAATCCGGCCCTCCAGGACTGGAGTTTGACATACCTGCTCTAGACTCTCCCCATTACTTTTGTAATATTCCTGACTCTAGGAGGGTGAAGACAAGCACAAGCCTCCTCCGCTGCGTGTGATGCAGCCACCTGATCTTTTACAAACTACTGCTGATACACCGTCACTGGGGAGCCAACGTGCTCAGAGGAAAGCGCAGGATTCCCAGCTCTGGATGGACCAATCAGCAGACGCCTGAGCCAGTGGACATTGCAAGGTGAAATATACCCACCCAGTGAGAGCACGGCCAGTTTTTGCTCTCTTGGGCCCCGGTTATTGGCTCAAACTCGCGATCCTCTGGTCATCGTAATATGACCACATAATGAGTGCCTTGATCAGCTTTGGATGTTGACCAGGAAGGGTGAAATTCACATCATCCACACCTAATTGTCTTGCTGGTCCATGACATTTTTGACTCCAGCTTACTTCTCTGTCCTTTAGACCAGTGCTAACTGATTGCTTTTACATTAAATGAACTACTCCTTTAAACTCAGAGAAATATCTAGCCGTTCATCTTTCTTTCAGTCACTGAGAGCAGCCTAAGTGAAGAAATGAATGGCCATATGCCATCTTATCTATATTCTAAGATAGACCTGTGATAGACTATAACCAGATTTTCCCATGCCAGTGCCCTACTATGTGAAGATAAAGCTTACTCTATTCTTTTATTTTTTCTATTCTGAGCTATTCTTGTTCACATTCAGAATATATTGATTCATATTGCATAAATGGCGCCTGATACTACAGTTTCCTCTATATGCCTTTACTCTTTGGATTGCTGTTGGCGCAGCTTTGGCAGAGCCCTTTAGATGGTGCTGTTGGGCTTCCAGAAACTCAGTGGCAAGAAATCAATGATGTCAGTTCTTTTATAACCTTGCAATTATTGCCAAAACGTCAGGCGAGTAGTAACAGGCAAATGGGTGAATGTTCTTGCACACATACAGAAAAGCAGGGATTGAGCGAAATACTCGAAATGAATTTGAAACATATCTATTATAACCTCTATTATGACTAAATCAGCTTCCTGAAAGGCCTGCAGTGACAGTGTGATAACACCCTGTTTTCATATTAACTGACTCCACAATTGTAATATCAAATGCAAAATCTGAGTGGTTTCATTAGAATCTTAGTCATGATTTAGCATGAGAAATACCTTCTGTAACACAGGGATGCACAGGAAGTCAACTATTTCCCCTTCAAAGCTCAAAATAAGGCACTGCTATAGCTCATATCTCTCTAATATGCACATGTATTGAATTGTATAATTGTTTTCTTTAGTGATATGCTTCATACGCCAGTTTCCTGTTTGGGATCTGTAGATTATGGCTTGTATGACTCTTATTTAAAGATGTCTTTTTCAAGCCAAATCATTGAAAATATTTAATTAACATTGATGAATTTGGCAAACACTCAGCCAGATTGGCTTAACATTTCAATCTGGTCAAAGGACAGGGTGAGAAACAGCATTGGGAGTCTTGCCCAAGGATCCTTATTGGTAGAGCAATTTTATGTATTTTTATAGTACCTTTAAACTACAAAATGCTGCTACAGAATTATGATGAACATACCACAACAACAGTCAACCAAATAATAAATAATATATACAAAGAACAGCCATAACATTGAAACCACCTGTCTAATATTGTGTATTAATACAAAAACACCTCTGACTCATCAAGACCTAGACTTCACAAGACTTTGGTGTCCTGTGGTTTGTCGCACCAAAATGTTAAGATCAGATCTGTAAGTTTTGTGAGGCAGAGATGTCTCACATCCTGCAGATGCTCAGTCTGGAGTCTTTAGAGGCCTTTGTGATGTTTCTTAAACCATTCATATGAGCAGCTTTTGCAGCTTCTCTGACATTAGGGAATAACATTGCCATGAACTTGGGAGAACATGTTCCCCAGGAGAACATTGCCCAGAGCATCACACTGCCTCCACCTGCTTGTTATCCTCTCATGATACATCCTGGTTCCATCGCTTCCCCAGGTAAGCAACACATATGTCATTGATTTTAGCAATACCGGTGCTAGGCATGTGGGGGCCCTAAGCACAAATGCTTTGTGTGCCCCCACCCAGCCTCCCTACACTAAGGAAGTCTCCCCCATCGACGCCTGGTGCATAATCTGCATGGGTGGATCGATGATTCTTAAAAGGTCCTTTAGTAAAGAAAATGGTTCTACATAGAACCATGAACACTCAAATGACCTAAAGGGTTCTTTGCATAGTGAAAGGGTACAGTGCTGTAGATGGTTCTACTGTATGTTGAAGCCTTTTTGAAATACAAATTATATTTAGCAAGTTTGTCTCTTGATCCTTACACTTGGTCATCTTTCAGAGTTGCTGCTGCCTAAGATCCTTACAGGTGACACTCTAACAAAATAATTCACTTATTATTAAATTATTCACTTCACCAGAGTGGTTTTAATGTTGTGGCTGATTGATATCAATTAGAAAACTAAAATGCATTATAAATCAAACATTAAATACAGTTAATACAAAAGACTATCTTTGCAATTTGCATTGTACAAACTCAATAAAATCATTTGAGGTGATAAAATCAGTTTATAATAATGTCTAAAATAAAGTCTGAATCATTTCCTCGTAATGGCAAATGATTTGATATTAGATGAGATAACGACCGAATTTAAGATGCACATCATTTTCTTTGCAGTGAGAGAAACATTAGGGCTGATTAATTTTAAGACAAACCAATGTCACCTCATTTGATCAGTAGCCAGGAAATGCTAAGACTAATGCCTGAGGCTGATACAGGAAGACATTTGTGGTTGCTCTGATGCTGTTGCCACTGGTCAAAAATAAGCCCCCTAGAGTCCTATTTTGACTCTCCATTGTCACGACAGCAATCTGACATTGCGAGTTGTAGAGTGTCAGTGTGATTTGTGACGGCCACATCTCTCGCCTGCAATCAGTCCACACATGCACACACTCACACAGAGCCATAATCATGCCCGCTGGTAATCATTGAACTTAAAGAAGCGAAGTGGCACGATAAAATATGAACACACAGCAAGTCCATTTCAGCAGATCCGTTATCATTCTATGTCACTTATTGGTCATCTTTGATCATGTGTTATTCTGGTACAATGTGGGGGGTGTAAAGCCCAACATTACCTATCAAGCATACACAGATATACAATAGAGCATCTTCTATTAGGGACTCAAGACTTAATCATAGTTCAGTTTAAAGACTTGCTTGACTAACATTTACAAAAAACTCGACAACATAAAGTCACTTGACATAAAAGACACAAACAGATGTACAATGTGACATAAGTAGTTAATGGAGAAGTATTAGGATCCAGCTGCACTGCAGTTAACTCAGTGGCACTAGGACCCAGTGGTGTGAGTAGCCATTAGACTAAAGGCAGACTCTAGTGGCTAAGTGTGTTTATAATTTTATTTTTAGTTTGAATATTTTTTTTCTTTATAAATCGTGAGCCTGGGCTGATGGGTATCCAGATGGCAAATAGGTGCTGTAAGAAATGGGGCAGTTAACTATACAGGTGTGGGGTGTGAGGTTGTAGGCAGTTGCCTGAGGTGGTAAAATGTGTGAAGATTCTAATAGTTTCTTCTTTTAACAGGAGTGTATGCTAACTTAGCACTAACTTTTGTAGGATTATTTCCTGATTTGTAGAATTATTTACTGTTTTATGGGAATATTTTTAGTTTTTGTAAGATTGTTTCCTGTTTTGTGGGATTATATCATATTTTGTAGGATTTTCATGTTTTGTAGGATTATTTCCCTGTTTTGTGTGATAATTTCCTGTTTTGTGGGATTATATCATATTTTGTAGGATTTTCATGTTTTGTAGGATTATTTCCCTGTTTTGTGTGATAATTTCCTGTTTTTTAGGGTTCTATCCTGTTTTGTGGGATTATTTCCTGTTTTGTATAATTATTTCCTGTTTTGCGGGATTATTTTGTGATTTGTAGCACTATGTACTGTACTGTGAGATCATTTCCAGTTTTTGTAGGATTATGTACCTGTTTTGTGGGATTATTTCCTCTTTTGTAGAATTATTTCCTGTTTTGCGGGATTATTTTGTGATTTGTAGCACTATGTCCCGTATTATGAGATTATTTCCTGTTTTGTGGTATTATTTCATGCTTTGTAGCATTATTTCCTGTTTTGTAGCACTATTTTCTTTTTTGTAGGATTATTTCCTGTTTTGTAGTATTTTTTTCATGTTTTATAGGATTCCTGTTTTCAGGGTTTTTTTGGTGTATTTTTCTTGTATTTTTAAGCCTGTTTTTTGTTACAGATATGGACTAGGTAAAGTCTGTAATATTTTCACTCATTCTTCAGATTGAAGTTATGAAGTCTTTTGCACTGCATCTTGCCGTTTCGCTGCTGATATTGCTTGAACTCATTTTTTTTATTTAGTTATTTTACTTTTTATTTATTTTTTTGATTGATTTATTGACTTGGATGTCATTTTGGGTGGAGTGTTAGTTTCAGGTTCCACTGGGTATCTGGGAGCTAGTGAAAGTTATATTAGCAATTTAAGTATGTTTGAGATTTTGAAGATGTAGAGAAATAACATCTAAGCCTTGTTTTATGTGTAGTCCAGCTTTATTAATCTGTCTAAAAGTGTTTTGTAGCAGATCTGCCACCTGATGTTCATTTAATAATTGTCAGTGTTTAATAAGTTGACTATGTAATTTAGAGGTTGCTCTCATCCCTTTATTGAGAGGGACATAGTACTTTAAGCTTCTATAGAGGAGTAGTATGGAGTGATGTGCTGTTTGGGTTGATGGGCTGGGTTTTGTGGAAGTAAGCCATCTCTTCACTTGGCCTCTACTCTTGTTGGGACTGTAGTGGACACCAACACAGATACTGGAGTAAATACATAATATACAGTATGTACAGATTGTACACATAAATGTAAACATTAGAATGTGTGCATTGTAACTACACTGACTACAGTAAATATGAAAAGGTTCTTTTTCAGAAGGGTTATGTTCTAGTATATACCATGATAATATAGATGACAGTGTATGTACTGAAGTGCATATCCAGCTGAAATCAAAGAGATGTGAGATGGGTCTTTGTTCAAGAGGTTGATGGCCTGGGGAAAAAAGCTGTGGAGGTGGTGGTTGGTCTGAGTCTTTAGGGCTCTCACTCTTGGTTTCTGCTGAGATGAAAACCACTAGGAGAGAGAGGGACCAGGATGTGAGGGTTCTTTCTTGTTCTAGCTGAGTAAAGGTCTTCAAAGGTGGAGAGCCCACAGAAGATGATTTCTCAGCACATCACATGATACGTTGCAGCTTACGCTTGGTCTGAGACAATCTAGGGCCAGGTCAGATGGAGATGGAGGATGTGATGATGGATTTTATTACAGCAGTAGTGAACTGGACCAATGCTTGGGGCCAAATTTCTTGAGTTGATGCAGGAAATACAAGGTCTGCTTGCGCATCACTCCAGTGCTGTGTCTGTCCCATTTGAGATCTTGCTCAACGGTGGTGGCCAAGAACTCTCCTGTTGACTGTGGATCCAGTCAAGATTGTTAGGTCCATACCATGACACCAACCATTATACAGGTGCATCTCAAAAAATTAGAATATCATCAAAAAGTTCATTTTTGTCAGTAATTCAATTCTAAAAGTGAAACTCATCTAGTATATAGATTCATTACACATAGAGTGTCTATTTCAAGTGTTTATGTATTTTAATGTTGATGATTATGGCCGACAGCCAATGAAAACCCAAAAGTCTGTATCTCAAAATATATTATATAAGACCAATTCAAAAATTATTTTAATACATAAATGTTGTTCTACTATGTAGTATGTACAGTATATGCTCTCAGTACTTGATCGGGCTCATTTTGCATGAATTACTGCATCAATGCAGTGTGGGCAGGTGCCAAGTCCTGCTGGATAAATGAAATCCACATCTCCATAAAGCTTGTCAGCAGATGGAAGCATAAAGTGCTCTAAAATGTCCTGATAGATGGCTGCGCTGATTTTGGACTTGATATAAGACAGTGGACCAACACCAGCAGATGACATTTTAGGTTTTCATTGGCTGTCGGCCGTAATCATCAACATTAAAAGAAATAAACATTTGAAGTAGATCACTCTGTGTAATGAATCTATATAATGTATGAGTTTCACTTTTTGAACTGAATTACTGAAATAAATGAACTTTTCAATGATATTCTAATTTTTTAGATGCACCTGTACTTCCTCGACCAGTGCTGATGGACAGAGGGTCTGAAATGTGGTCACCCACTCTGACATACTGTATCCAGTTTGACAGGAAATTGTGGATCCAGTAACAGACAGATGGTGGCACCTATTGGAATAATGGTGTTGAAAGCAGAGCAGGAGTCTACAATCAGTACATGTGCAAGTGTTACAGGCTGTAGAAGACAGCCAGGTTAATAGCATCATCTATAGGTTTATAGTCATTCAGACAAGATATCTTCTGCTTTGGGGGGAACTGGTATGATTACAGAGGTCTGGTACAACAGACTTGGTCAAGGACTGATAGATGAGATCAGTGAGACAGCATCAGGACCGGCTGCTCTCCTGATGTTCTTGAGAACACAGCTGACCTGCTGTTCAGGGATGGTGATGGAAGGAGAAGCGGAGGGTGTTATAGGTGTTGTGGTGTTGTGAGCTGGTGTGATGAGGCTGCAGACAGATTTGGAGGAGTTAAGAGTTGTCCATTGGGAGCTGGGAGTCCGCTGCTAAAGTTGATGCTCGAGGCTTATAGTTTTTAATGGTCTGAAAATTTTTCCACATGGAGAAAGATTCATTAGTTTTTCCCATATATTTTCAGTACATACAGTACATTACTTTTTGTATGCATTGTGGTCACCACTTCTTTAATCCCCTGACTTTAGGAGGGTGCAGACTAGCACACTAGCACTCCAATACCTTGTGAAATCAAGCTCTGCTTGTTTTTGAACTGCTGCGAATACATCGCTTCCAACGCCCTGGGAAAAAAGTGCAGGATTGCTGTGGCAGATGCCTGAGCCAGCCGACATCACTGCAGGAGAGAGAGCGCCATCTTACTCGCCCAGAGAGAAGACAGCCAATTTTGCTCTCTCGGGTCCCGGCTTCCAATGGCAAGCAGCATGATCGGGATTGAAACTTGTGATCCTCAGATCATAGTGACAGTGCCTTAGTCCACTGAGCCACTCTGGGCCTCGAAAAGCTGTTTTAGTGTCATGTTGTGCTGGTCTTGATGGTCCTGATAACCAGAGGGTAGTGGCTGGAAATGGTAATGTCCAGGATGAGAGGAGTCAATTATGTAAATGAGAAATGCCAGTAGTTTATAGAATTAAATCGAAACATCATTTTACATAAAGGTGTACCTTTAAACAGTAAAATGAGAGAAATGAGGTCTAATTTTTTCCAGAGCATTTTTTTGTTACTTTTAATGTTACAAGTTGGTTCTTAGATGAACACCATTATATGCAGTTTCCTTGCACATCCAAATATGTTTTTTTTTTGTTTTTGTTTAAAAATGTCTTTTGTTAAACTGAACAAAAACAGCATCAAGTTAAAACTGTGATCCTGTCGTTTCTTTCAAAGGCAGAAATCAAACATGTATTTCCATCCATTTTCGATTTCACTTGCCTGTATAACACACATGGGCTCTACTTTGTAACAATGGACTTTCATTTCATGTACCATTTTTGTTGAGTATTAAAAAGCCTCGATTTCAGCCCAGGGGTCCAAGCACTCGTATTTCAGCTCTCCTGCCTTTCATCACTCAAGACATTTATAATCACTGTGTTGAACCAACCCAAATCTGCAAATCTGGGTCTCTGTTTCCAACCTCGGACCAGAGAGAGACCGAAAGAGAAGGCAGCTGTTGAGAAGGCAGAAAATGATACTCGGCTGGTGGCTCGGAGAGGAATGACACTTAATCAATGCAGAATCCTGCCAGGCAGGAACACTGCACATATTTAATATTCCTGTGGATGGAGGGAGGGAAGGAAGGGTGGAGGGAAGAAAGGAAGGAAGGAGAGAATGAGTGAGATTTTGCAGCATCTCAGGGTTTGAGTGGCAGGTGTGTAGATTGCATCTCCTGAGAGTGAGAGAGAGAAAGAGGGATCTTTGATAGTGTAGCCTCAGTTATCTGTTTACAGCCCTGCTCACACACACTTAGAGAGAGAGAGAGAGAGAGAGAGAGAGAGAGAGAGAGAGAGAGAGAATGAGTGATGGTTCCTTCAAGGTAAATATAATAGATTTTTTGAGATCTTTATACAGATGTATTCTCATCAGACCTTTACAACTATACTCATGAAAACAGCAGATCTTAATTGGTTCTTGGCTCTGGACATATGGTTCTAGAGAAAATCCTTTAATTGGTAATTATGCAGAATAATGTTCTTCACATTGCATCTCTGTTAACAAAAAATGCTTCGAAAGTTACATGTCTTGGTAGTTCCCAGTCCTGTTAATGGACAATTTTACCCAACCGTGATCCTGGAGCGGCACTGCCCTGCCCTGCCCTGACCAGGATGGAGAACCACTGTTCTAAGTCTTTTGATGTTTTTGAAGTGTGGGACTGTGTATAATTTACATTGACTATGAAAAATTAAACAGATTTCAGACGACTGCAGTACTGCTATACATTCTAATCATCTGTTCTGGCAGCTTTTCATTTTTTATGGTCATTAGTTGACAGCTGGAATTCCCAGCCATCTTCCTAATTCAGCATCTTCTCTACTGTATCAGGCTGCTGAGCAGACATCACTGATGTACTGGTCAGCAGGCCTGTCACTATACCTCTCATTCTAATCATGGTTATGATGATCTTCATGGACAATTCACAGCAGACCCACACCCCAGTACAGATTGGTGGGCAGTGTGGAGACTTAAGTAGTGCCACCATTGATGTTTGGGGACCCATGCAGAGTCCGCGTGGACCCATGCAGAGCGCCAGCCCTGGTACAGACTCACTCTGCACAATACTTTCAATCTAGCACATCTGTACCTGCACATATAGATCAATATCTTGTATAATCTGGAATATATGTATAACAATATAACAATATATTCCACTCAGATTGTATATATGCCCTGTCCTGGGCTTAGTTGAATAGTGTGTAATGCCCTGCCCTGAGCCCAGTGAGGGGGTAGGGGACTAACTGTGACCCTGATGAGGATTAAGTGGGTATGATAATGGATGGATTGTATATATATATATATATATATACACACAGTGGTACCTTGGGATGCGAGCAGCCCAACATACAAATTTTTTAAGATATGAGCTGCGACTCCGTCCATATTTTTCTTCAAGATCCAAGCAAAATTTACAAGATACGAGTGGCTGCTCTTAGTTGGCACGTTGGCACAAAGGTCCAGTATGGGCAGCACAACAGCTGCATCTCATTCTTTCTCACATGTTACCCTCAGAATCAAGTCCAATCTCATTCGCTGTACTCATTCTTGCATACTTTTTGAAAGAATTTGATAGTAAAAAAATTTTAAACTCTTAAACCTATTTAATTTTAATAACATACATACAGTAATTATGTTAAATACGGTTAATATTATTTCATGTAGACCCGTGATCATAAATATGGAGACTTGCTGTTGCTTCTGAGTGAAAACTGTTTTGTACTGAACAGCAAAGAATGAACCATAGCATCCCATTCTTCAGCAAGTTGCTGAATTTCTTGGCAGCAGTCGGATGCTGAAGTGAAATGTGAGAAGTGAGATTTTACTGTACAGTGCGCACTACACATCTACACAGTACATGTCTTTTTGTACATAATTTAGGATGGTTTGGGGATGTTTCACAGATGTTTAACACATTTCTCCATTGTTATTTTAAGTAGGAGAAATTTGTTTGATATACAAGTTGACTAACTTATGAGCTCCGTTACAGATCGAATTAAACTCGTATCTCAAGGTACCACTGTATATATATGTATACTCACCAGACTATATATATGAAAATGTGTATACAAACTGGATACAAGTTTTGTCCATAGGTTTTGACACCTCATATGGATGCCATCCAGGGTCAGTGGTGGAACCAAGATGAACTAAACACAGGGCTCATCTGGGCTGCACATTGGGCCTACCTGGAAAAAACCAGTGTGCCCATATGGACCCCACACTCTATAGATCATTACTGGGCTGCCCAGATGCATCCAATGTGTACAGCCAACTTGGGTCCCAATAATACTGTAGCCCATGCCCATCTTGAACCCAACTGTTCATGCCACATGTGCCCCACTAAAGTGTGCTGGCTAGGATAGTATCTCTAGCTTTAATTGCAGCCTAAAGTCCTCTCTCTCTTCAGCCCTGTATGGAATAGCTCTGCATGACTGGCGCATTGTTTTGACGGAAAGTGAAGTGCGATAGAAGTGAAGCCAGCTCCAGCAAAGGTCTTTTAAGATTTGTGACAGTGTCAGCTGAGGTTGAGTGAATTTTCTTGGACGTGCCTGTGTGGTAGCTCTTCATCCCTGAGAGAGCTGAATGTGGGGAAACCACTCCTTCAGGTACCAGAGCCATTCGCCGGTGAAGACAACACCTCCGATAAGCTGCCCGCACAGCCGCACATATCCTGCATTGTGTTGCTCAGGAAGCTCATTTACTGGCTCAATAAGAAGCTGCTGCTTCAGTCTGACTGATTGTGCCTCTGCAACTGTTATTTCATTTCAGAAGTTGACCCCTTGAACCAGTCTGGCCTAACAAAAGACGACATATGAAGAATGCCAGAAAAGGCTTCAAACCAGCCAGTGAATAAATGACTTATTCACATTACAGCCACACATGTGTTGTAGCTTCACAGAATATTCAACCTAATGAGAAATTTATGATCATTATTTATTCATTTTTTTATTTATTTTTGTATAAGTGTGACAAGTCACAGTCATGCAGCCTAATTATACTAGCACTGGCATGCTGGCATGGAGGCATGGTGTTCCCAGAAAGTTTTAATAGCTGTATTTGGATTGGATTAAGTGCACATAGGGTTATGTGGTAATCTCTTCTGTTACATGAGCGCTTCTGCTCCACCATGTCGTTGATGAGTGGTTAAAGCGATAGCCTGCTAATATAGGGTGACCAGACGTCCTCTTTTACCTGTACACATGTTTTAAGTCTCAAAAAGAGGACATGTCCGGGCGGAATTTCACAAACATCCGGGATTTTATTGTACTCAAGAAGGGTTTTGTTCACAAACCAGTCTCGCCCTCCTATTCCGTTTGGTTCGCTTGAGTGAGATGTTACGCTATATTAAATGGAGACCCAGCTGAGATCCAAGTCAGTTTCCCTTTAGGCTGCCACAAGCTCATCGACTGGCTCTGCCAATTCTTGCTAACGTGTGATTGGCTGTTGTCGCTCTCACTCCCTCAAATGGAATCTGACTGCAATTTGGCCGGCAATCCATTAACGTGTTGAGTGTTTGTTTTGCCTGTGTCACGTCAGCTAAACGTATTTTAATATCAGCTTTTTCATATTAAAATTCATTAATATTTACATTTGAGTGTGTGTTTGTGTGTGTGTCTACCAGTCTGTGATAAGCCATCTATATACAGTACATGCCTCTAAGTGTAACTATTATCAAAATAATTCAGAATTTCTGCTTAATTTTACTCAAAAATGAGGTCTAATTCTGTGTAAATAAGATCTATTGACCATATAGTCCAAGCATACAGGGGTTAGACAATGAAACTGAAACACCTGGTTTTAGACCACAATAATTTATTAGTATGGTGTAGGGCAGGGGTAGGCAACTCCAGTCCTGGAGTGCCGGTGTCCAGCACAGTTTGGTGATGTCACTGCTCTGACACTACAATTAAACATGCTAATTGCCCACTGAGTTGAATCAGGTGTGTTTGATCAGGTAGATCACCAAACTGTGCAGGAAACCGGCACTCCAGGACTGGAGTTGCCTACCCCTGGTGTAGGGCCTCCTTTTGCGGCCAATACAGCATCAATTTGTCATGGGAATGACATATACAAGTCCTGCACAGTGGTCAGAGGGATTTTAAGCCATTCTTATTGCAAGATAGTGGCCAGGTCACTACGTGATGTTGGTGGAGGAAACCATTTCCTGACTCGCTCCTCCAAAACACCCCAAAGTGGCTCAAAAATATTTAGACACAAAGACTGTCTCTCTTGGAGATGCGCCAGCGAGACGTGCACCAACAATGTGTCCTCTTTTGAACTCTGGTATGTCACCCATAATGTGTGCATTGCAATATTTTGAGCAAAACTGTGCTCTTACCTGCTAACTGAACCTTCACACTCTGCTCTTACTGGTGTAATCAGTGTTGCCAGATCTCACAATAGAAACAAGCAACCAGCTCTATGAAAACAAGCCCAAAATAAGCCCAAGTGGCAACCCAACACATTCTGTAAAACAGAGGCCATTTTTAAACAGTATAAAGGTAAATATTTATTATGACATTATACATAAACAACACAAACATTATGCTAAACATTTAATATAAAAAAATTTAATAACTTAAATTACTCGCTACCTTGCCGTGGTGGAGAAGCTTGAGAGAACCTTTGAATCTAAGAGCGATACCATCTGGAGCTATGCTCCTGGTAGGGCCACCCTTGATG
>BRDA01013712.1:35006-50011 GCA_036984385.1 Crenuchus spilurus | reverse complement strand
ACTTGAAGCAAATAAAATGTTTGTTCAAAAAATGTGCCCCCCTGAAAAAATACAATGCCCCCCCTTTAAATTGTTTCTGCAGCCGGGTCTGCCTGTGCTCCACCCATGTGGACTATGCACTGAGCGTGGGGCCCCATTTGTGGATGGGGGCACCATCCAAATCTTCAGATTGAAGCATACGGATTGAGCAAAAATTGATCCGGGTTGGGGCGTGGAAGGCTTGAATGGTGGAGGGAGGCAGGTTGGGGGCACCAACAGGCATAGCACCGGTCCTGAGTTCAGTATTTATTCGTGGACATGTTGCTAAGCTGTTTATATGAGCAAAATACTATGTAGAGCATTGTTATCAACTGGTAATGCTAACCATGGCTAGCAGTAGCGATAGCACAAGAAATGTATGAATAGCTACATTAGCAAAACACAAAAAATGCCAAGGGAGGTGAATACTTTTGCAAGGCACTGTATTTATAGAGATCGATAGCAACATGTTAAAAAAAGCTGAGACCTTTTGTGTTTATGTCCCAGTATATTCATAAAGATACATAATAAAGAACTGGAAAGCTGGAAAATGGCAGCTCCATTGTTATGATAGTAGTAAAAATCTAAAAAGGAACCAAAAAGTAGTATAAAGCATGCACTGCTCTGCTTGATTCTCACTGGTAATTGCCACATTGGCTTCCTGTTAATTTGCATAAAGTAAAACTCCAGCCACTTTATATTAATGCCTCCTGTGATGCCAACTCTCATTGAAAATGAATGATGTGTGGCCGCAGTGTCACTGCTGGTGAACACAGGGTTACAGATTCTAACTAGAAATGCTTTGACACTTGACCTAATTTAATTTGTGCCAAAGAATGAAAGGCTGTTTTTTAAATGTGTATATAATTAGTGTGAAGGTGTGATACTATTACAGTCATGCATTGGATTATGTTGTGTGTGTGTTTTGGCTGAGGGTTTGTTACATAGCCCTTTCATAAGGCAGACCCCCTCTCACATCTCTCCTCCTGACTGATCTCCTCAAGTGTACCTATGCAGTAGTGGAAAAAGAGCCTAAAATAATGCACACACTCGCTCTCACCTCGAGCTAGAACAGGCCATGCCAGAGAAGAGGATGAGGGGGGGTTAATATTAGAAAGCACAGACAGTAATAGCAGCCAGTTGGTCCCCGCACCCCACCCTGCCAGTACCCAAACTGTCCAGGACGAGATTAAGCTGCAGCTCGGGGTCTCCTCGTGCCCCTCGCGTCACACACACGTAGTGCATACTGCCGCCGGTCACACACCCGCAGTGTCTCTCTGTCACACACATACACACACCCTCTGTGCCACATTCCAGGGGCAGTCACACGCGCTGCATCATCAGAGCCACACTCCTGCCTCATCAGCAGTCTCCCAGCAGCTTTCTGATAGCACTTCTGCCTTATTATATACAAACTGTACATTTAACTCCTGAACATTAGGCCTAAGTCAACATTCTTAATGACTAAAGACATAATCAACCAGCTAAGACATGTCTGCAGTCAAAATTTTCTGCTTTACATCAGGAACTCTGAACACTAGAACTCAATAGTCACCTAAATAGCCTAAAGAGTCATTTCCTATTTAAAAAATCCATCATTAAAGCTCCCAGTTTCAAGGGTGAACTATTCCTTTAAAGGAATTCTCTAGCATGTAATAGACAATCACAACTGTTTACCCTTTTTAACAGGCTTTTTTTTTGTGTGTGTAAGGGTTTAAACACTTCTGTAGTTTGCTGACATGGCATTTTTGCTGAAACGCAACATAATTATCATTTTCTTAGTTTTTAAAATTTGAGTAAAATCTCAAAATTGTCATGTGTTGTGACTGTCTCAAGTGTAAATAAAACATTTAAAAATTAAAAAGAAGAGCAATCATTCTGTTTGATTTAATAGCGTTACATTTTTTCATCCAAAATTTTCTAAAAGCGTAAGAGCTTGATATGTTTTTGTTAATAAGAACTAGCCAACTCATGAGCTATAAGCCACAGTGATCAACATTAAAATAAAAAACATATTCACAGTAGAACCTCAGGTTCCATCATTAATCTGTTCTAATGTGTCTGATGATAACCAAAAAGAACAATAACTGAAGCAGTATTTCTCATAAGAAATAATGTAAATACAATTAATCTGTTGAGGACACTACAGAATATTAACAAAAATACATTTTATGTAGAATAACTATAGTTTTACATACAGATCTCAATGTGACATGAATACAAAAGACTAATGAAATGGATAAATGAACATTTAACATCACTCTTACAGGTCTACCCTCTGTTTTAGAGTGTGCTGGTGTGGTCCAGCCGGCAGCCTTTGTTTTGTACTCCTGTTCTTGGCTGCCATTTGTTTTTGCCCCTTTTTCAGGCAGAAGCGCTGCACACCGTTACTTTAGTGTGATGTGTTATAGTTTGTTTTGAATGTTATTAATGAGAAACAATGAGAAATAAAGTCAGAGAAACAACAGAAAGAAGGTCAGAATGAAGTAACAAATGTGTGTGTGGATGCTTTTAGTTTTCAAAATTATTGGCGAGTCATGTGGGAACACCAACAAAAACTGGGCGAAAAACAACAATTGGGAAAAAATTTCCCTCCAAAACAGTCAACAATAACCAAATTGTACAATAACCAGGACAAACGATGACCAAAATTCCACTGTATATTGAGGCTTTTTCAATTAAATTATGACCAAAACAAATGAACATTTTTACAATATTTAACATTTTTGATGAATGACTTTATTTTATCAAATTTCACACTACATAAATGAATATGAAAAATTCACAATTTACAGTTATAAAATTTCTGTAAATGTACCTGATCAGTTATGTTCTAGGTTCTAGTCTAAAGAGCCTAATGGATCTAAAAACCACCTCAGAAAATTATGACATCATGAATACATTGTTTAGTGCCTGAGACACTATTTTAGACACATATTTATGAAAATCTGTTTAAAATCTATTCATTGCAAAATGGGATTTAGGCTTTTTTCTGATTACCTCAATTTTAGCATTAGTCACATTATCTGAATAGTAATTCGAATGGGTTTTTGCAGTGAGTCTCCACAGTCTCAATGAAATAATAAATGATGGAATTTCCCTTTTTGAGGTTTATAACACTACATGACAAGATACTGTTATAACATTACAGATTAGCCGGTCATACAGTGTCAGAAACCACAAAAATGAGATTGCTTAACATCTCTGCATGGTTTGAGGTAAGTATGTGTTAATGTATGCATTTGCAATAACACCTGCTGAGTTTCTCTGATTTACTAGCTACATTAGTGTTATAGCTTTAGGACAAAATAAGATAAGGTAAAAGGTTTTACCAGAAATTCAGTGAGAGAGAGAGAGAGAGAGAGAGAGAGAGAGAGAGAGAGAGAGAGAAAGGGATGGCTTTCTCCTCTCTGCCAGCAAGGCTGACACATGGCTGGCTCACTATCTGTCGAGGTTCCAGAAGCTCTCCAGAGTAGGACCCCGAGTCAGCACAGCCTGCGCCATGCCAAGTGCACTTTGACAATGTGCCAGCGCTCAAATTAAAAGCTGCTGATACGATATTCTCTCCTTTCCAACCCAGAGCTGACCTAAAAGCTCCAGCTATTTACTTCCACTGGTGCTCATCATTTAGGAATCAATGGTTCCAATCATGTTGGAGTCATTTGCTTGCAGATGCATACAGTATACAAGTGATTATAATATGTTACTACATCACTGGTTTTACAGACTTATGTAAAAGTTGCACACCTGGTTAAATTACACACTTTGTTGACTTGCCAATTAACAATGTGTGACCCCGCCATGGAAAACCAGGCCAAAGTCTTATTTTTTTTTTCAAATTTTGTTTTTTCAAAACAACTTTTTTGTGAATTTAAGTTTGATTTTGATCAAAATGTGTACTACAATAGATATCTGAGACTATTATCTTTTATTTACAGCAGTAATACAGAGTGGATAAGTTTTGTCACTAATGTGAGCGACACAATATTGACATGGTATCTCAATAAATTGCCCAGTGATTTTGGCCTGATTTTCCCTGGTGGGGTCACATATTTTCACCCATCCTACAATGAACACACAACTTTATTTCACACAATATTTACCCTTTGTTTGCCAAATTTAACATAATACAAAATACACCAAAAATATGGCCTGTTCATCAGTTATAGAACATTTCACAGTTGAGTGCAAAAGTTTGCATATCCCCAATCAAATTCCATGTTTTGTTCATTTCATAAATGAAAAAAACTAACCTGTAAGTTCACCTTTACATGAAACATATTTTCTATACATTACTACATAATTTGTATTTATTTTAACTTATTGAAAAAATAACATTCTATTCAGTGTGCCATAAGTTTTGAATGTCAGGAGTGGGTCAGTAGACTAAGGGGATGTCACTATGATCTGTGGATCACAAGTCTGAATCCCGATAATGCTGTTAATCATCGGCAGGTGGGGCCCTAGTGAGTAAAATTGGCTGTGCTCTCTCTGGGTGGGTTGGTGACACTCTCCCTATCACTACTAAGTAATATCAGCCGGCTCAGGCATCTGCCAGGTGATCCATCAGAACTGGGGATCCTGCGCTTTCCTCCGATTGCGTTTGCTGCTCAGCAGCGATGTATGGGCAGCAGTTAAAAAAGAGGCGGAGCTTGACTTCACATGCATTGGAGGAGGCCTGTGCTAGTCTGCACCCTCCTAGAGTTAGAGACATTACAAGTAATAAGGAGAGACAATGAATGGGAGGGTTGATTATCTACCAAACACAGTGGGGAGAAAGTGTAATTTTTTTAAAAAGGAAAAAAAAGTCACATTTAGGATTTTTTCCCCAAAATGTTACATTTGTTAAGTCAAGAGTAAGTAAAATGTCACTTGACTAAGTGTATGCAAACATTTGCACACTGCATATTGCATGTTTTGATTTTTACCCATGTTAAATTCAGCAAATAAATTCAAATTTTTCACAAAAATGTTCACAAAGATGCCAAATGTAAGCCCTTGTAAATGCTCAGGGATGTCCAAACTTTTGCATACAACTGACAATAATTTATAATAAACTTTCCAAACATGATGATGAACAAAGCTGTAGAAAATTCTAAAATGAGAAACATCTTCAGCACTGCAAACATTCAAAACATGTATATTTCTAAATATATATTTAAAAAATAGAACAAACATTTCATAAAATAAATTAACTAATAACTTCTTACATTTTATTTAATAAAATTGTTGAATATGAATGTGGTGGAGATTTGATACTTATTTGAAAGTAATGGCTGTAAGTGCAGATGATGGAAGTCAGTCAAACTGACCACTAGAGCACTTTTCCTTTATGGTGTTTAGATGAGCTTATGGTTGTGATTTGGTGCTTTGTGACCACTGATGTGACATTTGTGAATGTTTGATGGGTAGCTAATAAGGGCAGAGAGAGAAAGAGAGGGGAGCATGAGAGTGAGAGTATATCTCTTGGTATGACTGTGTGTGTGTGTGTGTGTCCCACAGGAGTGCAGAAGCACTGGCCTGAGTGTAGGATCAATAACGGCTGTCGCTCTATTCCATGCTTTATCAACCATATGATCCATTAAAACCAGGCACTCTCCATGCTCTTCCACACCCACACACACACACACACACACACACACACACACACACACACACACACACACACACACACACTTCTCCAACCATTCCACACCGGTTGTCTGCGCTGCATCCCTGAGGAGCTCAGGAGATTCCAATACTGTTCCAAACCCACTGAGCCATACATTCTGGCCACAACACACACACACACACACACACACACACACACACCACACACACTCCTGCAACAGATGTAAGCACAGTTCAATAGAGACAGAGACTTTCTGTCCTGAGAGTATCAGTACAGTGGAACCTCGGTTTTCATCATTAATATGTTTTAAAGTAACAGATGATGACTGAAACGTACAATATCTGAAGCAATATTTACATAAGAAATAATGTAAATTCAATTACTCTATTCCAGACACCCCAAAATATGAACAAAAATACATTTTATGTAGAATAACTATAGTTTTACATACAGAACACAATGTGACATGAATACAAAAGACTAATGAAATGGATAAATGAACATTTAGCATCCCTCTTACAGGTCTACGCTCTGTTTTAGAGTGTGCTGGTGTGGTCCAGCCACAGCCTTTGTTTTGTACATCTGTTCTCAGCTGCCATCTTTTTCACACCTGTTTTCAGGTGGTAGTGCTGCGTGCCGTCGCTTTAGTGTGACGTGTTTTAGTTTGTTTTGTTATCAATGAGAGACAACAAGAAACAAAGCCAGAATGAACGACAAACGTGTAGGTGGATGTTTTGTTTTCTTGAAATTAGCGGCAAGTCACGTGGGCACACCAACAAAAACGGGACAGATGAATGGTAACTGGGACAAAATTTACCTGAAAAAGTTGACGATAACCAGGGCAAATGATAACTGAGGTTAGGCTGTATTTAAGAGTACTCTAAAAGTAAAACAGGTTACACATTGGCTATTTTTGTGTATGCTCTCCTCCATCCTCTTCCACATTGAGTAATGAGGGTGTGCAAAACTGCATGTTTATGCCAACCTACGCAGGTTTACATCTAGTTTTAGGTCACAGGTGTCAAACTGTGGTCACAGAAGGCCACAGCACTGCAAAGTTTAGTTCTGTCCTAACCCAGTTCAATTTATGAAGGACTTCATAATTAGCTCATGAGTCAAAAATCGGCTGCTTTTAAACGATTATGATTGTTCAGCGAGCACCAGTTTACAGCTATACATCAGTCTTTAATGTTAAAAGAGCATCGTTTTGTTTCTATCCATTTGTATGGAGCAAAACACACCTTAAACAAAATGTTGTTATTAATTTACTTTCATGTTATTTATTTTTGGCAACAAAGAGGAAATGATGCACAAATTTTAGCACACACCAATTTTACTGTAAACCAGTCCATCTGTTTCTCTGTATACTCGGTTAGACTCTTCATCCTGTTCTTCAATGATCAGAACCCCCACAGAGCAGATATTATTTGGTGGATCATACTGAGCAGTACAGTGACACTGATGTGGTGGTTGTGTGATAGTGTGTGTTGTGCTGGTGTGAGTGGATCAGACACAGAAGAGCTGCTGGTGTTTTTAAACAGCACCCTGTGGGCAGCATCCACAGAAGGACTAGAAGACCAACACAAACTGCAGCAACAGATAAGCTTATGTCTCTAACTTTACATCTACAATGTGGATGTATCTAATAAAGGTGACAGTGAGCTAACACAGTGTTTATAATCTCCAGCAACTCTGCTGTGTCTGATCCACTCATACCAGCACAACATGCTAACACACCACCACCATATCAGTGTCATTGCGGTGCTGAGAATGATCCATAGTTCAGGCTAAGTGACAGATTATTGAAGAACAAGGTGAAAGGAGGCTAATAAAGTAAATAGAGAAAAAGATGGACTACAGTCTGTAATTGTAGAACTGCAAAGTGCACCTGTATGCTCAGTGGAGCTGATAAAATGGACAATGGCTGTAGATACAAGGTATGTGTACCTAATAATGTGGCCAGCGAGCATATTTGACAAGTAGGGAAACATAAAAACAATAGACAGGCAGTAATGAAATTAAACAAAAGCAAGTTTTCTTTCAGCAATATGAAGTTTGACTGCCTTAAAAATATTTTTAAATTACAAATGTATTTTCACTTTTTAAGGACACATTCCAGAAACTGAGTACACAGCTGGTAGGTCAGTAAAAGCAGGATGGTCACTTTCACTTTTATACTGAGCGAACTATTTTCCTTATCTAATGGGCTGAGAGTCTCCATTACTTAGTTAACAATCTTTAATTTACAATATAATTTAAGAAATGATGAAAAATTGTATTTACACTAGTTTTTATATATTTAAAAAGGTTCAAAATAAGGATTAGCACATAAAAAACCATTGACCTCAAGTTGGAACCTATGACACCTGCTTATGTAACATCTGCCTTCCATGATGATTTATCCAGTACAGACGACCTGGAATAAAATCCCTTTTCCTAATACGTTTTTATTTCAGATAAGCAACGTTTTGTTACAGCATTATGCAGACACTGACATTCAAGGTGCGACTCACACCCAGGCCCCCACCCGTCCTTCCTGTTTGATTCTGGTGATGTACAGCATTTCCCCCTTCTGTGGAAGAGCCCATTTTGCCAGTATGTTGGGGTGGTGGGAGAGATATTTTTCCTCTTACATCAGACTTAGTCTGCTACTGACAAAGCGTGGCACCCCCTCAGCTTTCCTTAATGTTAGCATCTCCATGTGGACCAAGTGGATACAAGAAGAGGGCTGATGACAGAGGGCGCCCTAAATGATCAGGTCGTGAGAAGTCAGAAGACACTGACCTATTTAAAACTTGCTGTGAGACTTCCTCTGTGGAAGTGAGCATATAGGCACATATGTGCTAGCAGGAGAGTACTAGTCTTGTAAGACGTTAGAGTGAAAGTCAGTGCATGTGTCCATGTGAAGCTTTTTGTATTTCTGAAGGTTTTGAAATAAAATGAAATCCATGCCTATAGTCAGTGGCACTGTTTTCAGTGTATGCATGGATGTTTGTGTGTGTGTGTGTGTGATCTTTCTGGGGCTGTCCCTTCTACACAGGCAGTGGTTAAGATCTCAGGAAATGGTAACCAGAAAAGAAAGTACATAAAGACAAATAAATGAAAGCCTCTCAAGCTCTCCTCGCTCATGCAAACATGGCCAATTTCCAAGAAACTTCTAGCTTAATTGTTCTGTACTGCAAATTTACATGAAGTCTTCCAGGTAAGTACAAATTCAACCTAAGCTAAAGAAAACAGCAAATGAACCAGTAAAAAAACATGCATGATCCTCTGATAAAGGAATCTTGCAAGTTTTTGAATCTTGAAGTCATTTTGAACTGGCCGACTGTCCATCCTATATTCTGGGCTTGATCAACTTTACACCAAAAATTACCAATAATTTCCATTCACAAAAATGGGACACTATGGAGAAGAAATTTATAGACTGCAAACATATTTCAGCAAGTAAAATCATCATGTAGCATAACTACCTAATATTTCTCATCTTGAGAATGCTTACTATAAAACTCTTTAACTTGGAGACATTTTTACTTTTTAATCTTTCAATTTATTGAGATAATTGGCCTTATTTAAAACTCAGGCTATGAAACACTACTGGTTTATATGCAGACAAGAACATGTTGCATTTCTAGTGATCTTTAGTTGATGTTTTTTAACCTAACATACCTCTACCAATTGGTGGAGATGGCACAATCACATTGTGTTAAGATCAACACCTTCAATAAGATATAGTGACTCAAATGTGCTCTACTAAATGGTTGAGTAGAATATTAAAGGGTTCAGATTAGTTCATGTCTAGTTAAATGTTAAACTGTGCACAACATTCTCAAGAAATATTGGATACAGCACCAGTCAAATGTTTAGACACACCACACATTCAGTGGTGTTTCATTATTTAAAAATGTTCTGCATTGTAAATTAATACTAAAGTCATCCAAACTATGAATAAATAAATATGTTATTATTTAGTAAACAAACAAGTGTTAAATAAACCAGAATATGTTTTATATTTTACATTCTTCACAGTAGGCACCTCTTGTTTAGATGGCAGCTTTCTTGGCATTTTCTCAGTCAGCTTTATGAGGTAGTCACCTGGAATGGCTTTCAGTTAACAGCTGTGTCTTGTCAAGAGTTCATGACTTACATTTCTTGCCTCTTAATGTGTTTGAGACATCAGTTGTGTGTCTGCTCTGAAGAATCTAAAATCTAAAACATGTTTTGGTTTGTTTAACACTTTTAAGTTTACTACATGATTCCTTATGTGTTCCTTCAGACTCTGGATGACTTCAGTGTTCATGTACAATGTAGAGAAAAAAAAACATTAAATGAGGTGTGTCCAGACTTTTGACTGGTACTGTATATGACATTTCAATTTATGTTCCTTTACTGTGTGAGCTCAAGATCTCTACTCGAAGTGGCAAACACACCCCAGTGTATGCATCCAACAATGCCCAGTAAAGTGTACACACACACACCCTCTCCTGATATGGATTTATTTTTAAATTGAGGCTGAATTATTCTGTCTGTGTGGGCCACGGATGGGATTAGAGTGGACCAGTGGGAAACCTAACCCTCATTATTCAGGGCATGAATAATGAAGAACACATACAAACACACACACACACACACACACACACATATATAGACGAGGTCAGGCAGTAGAGCGAAGACACACCAGCATGGCAGTCTCAAGCAGAGTAAGAAAGTTTATAGCAATGTAGAGTGCCTCCTACAGGCATGTGTGTGAAGAGGTAAATGTTGAAGTTATACTAGAATAGCAGCCAGTCAGCTGTACAGAAGCAATGTCTTTTATACAGCCGTACAAACTTTTTAAGTTAAAGTATCATTCAGTTTTAAAAGCTTATTTCTTGAAAAGATGGACAGCTACACAACTTAAGTTCTTCCAGGATAGCATTGGGAGCCAATAATTTTAAGATGAACCTTCAGTTATTATAGATTTTATTTGGACACTGTTTGCTTGGAAAGTTGGTCACATAAGTGTAGAGAAAAAGTTCATTTGCTTTCAAAATCCAGTATCCTGTTTTTTTTTCTGCCAAGTCTTCTCTGCTGAACTACAGTGTAAATTTGCTGAACCCATCTTGACTAAAATTGGAATTAATATACCAAAAACGGTTGGACGTTCTCATTCAATGTTTTTTTTCCCTACATTGTAAATGAATACTAAAGTCATCCAGATGGATGATGGAACACAAAGAACCATGTAGTGTTAAACAAATTAAAATATTTTTAGATTCTTCAAAGTAGACACACAACTGATGTCTCAAACACATTAAGAGGCAAAAAATGCAAGTCATGAACTCTGGACAAGTCACAGCTGTTAACTGAAAGCCATTCCAGGTGACTACCTCATAAAGCTGACTGAGAAAATGCCAAGAAGCTGCCATCTAAGCAAGAGGTGCCTACTTTGAAGAATGTAAAATATAAAACATTCTGGTTTGTTTAACACTTGTTTGTTTACTAAATAATTACAGATGTGTTTCTTCATAGTTTGGATGACTTTAGTATAAATTTACAATGCAGACAATTTTTAAATAATGAAAAACCACTGAATGTCCAGAAGGTGAACCTTTAAATGGTACTGTATTCATACACTCTGTGTAAAAGTTTGCAGACACATTTTTGTACAGCATTTCTTTTGAAATAATATCTAAACGATTACACAAAGTCTACTCTTCTGACAAGACTTTTGAGTGGTACTGTACACTTATAAAATGCAAAATTTCACATTTCTTTAAACACAAAAATGACCAGATAAATGCTTTAAAATGATCTAAATTTATCTTAGTTGTAGTCTTATAATTAGCTTACAGTATTATCAAAATGATAACTACTGGATATTTACAGCAGCTTTAAGGTGAATATTTTTTGCAATACCTGCAAAAAGTGTATTTATTTTTTTTAATGCTGCACACTATTGCAGAGGTGAAAAACTAACGAAAGACTTTTGCTTTTTGTAATAAGATTCCTGAATAATCCAGGCCCGATTTACAATTACACTAAGGGAAACTTCAGATTTTAAACAAGCAAGCCAATTTACACTTCAAGAACATTTTAAGAACTTTCCGATGTTCTGGGCTTTTCTTAGTTTTTTTTTTTTTACTCATGTAAAATGCATCCCTCTCTTGCCGTTTCAGGGTTTTAACGCTTCAGTTCTGGTCGACGTTCCATTTTACTCATAATTAATGTAATGGCCAGGTTTTTTTTTTAAAGAACTTTTGTCAAGGGAGCATATTAAAGTGGAGCTGTACTGCCCCATTTATTTTCTCAGTCTCTTAAATTCCACACTTAGAAAATACAATTAGCTAATTTCCTGAACAAATTTTGGGCTTGACACTCCAGGTTATAATAATTTTTACTGATTCCATAAGTGAATATGCAATAAACAAATGTCAGCATATCTATATTTATGGTGCTGTGACTTCAGCTGAGTGTTAGCATAGACCATGTAGTTCTTGTTTGCCTTTGTCTTCAGGACAGTAGAGTGAATGCTTTGCTCAAGGTCAATCAGACAAGTTGGGCTGAAGTTTTCGGTGCAGAGATGCAAGCTACGCCAATGCTATTGCATAATGCTCAGAGACAGGTAGAGCCCCACCAACAAATGCCTGGAATGTGAATTTGCATAACACTTTCTTGCAGTGCAAGTTGAGGTTATGCTAATTAGTCCCCAAGAACAGTTTTTCTTTCTCTTTAGAAGGGGTGGGGGAAAAAAAAGACAGACAGACATGTTTTGTGGTGTTTTATTGTACAATTATACATAGGGGTTTGTACAAAGGTTACCAAAAATAATACATACATATGCTGCTCTACAAGAATGACATTTTGTGGGTAAGAAACCTTTGCTGAAAAAGAAATCGGGGCAATGTCAAATGAAATGGTTCAATGGTTTAGTTTATTGATGTTAGAACTTGGTCCAATGTCTTAAGTCAAAATTGTTGAAGAGTCCAAGGTCAAAGGTCAGTGAGGTTTAGGAGCGGGTGTACTTTCCCCATATGTGCAACATGAAGACCGATGCGATGAAGAGCAGACTCATTACCAACACAGGCACTGGCCCACTAGAGAAAGAGACAAAGAGAGATCAGTGTAATGCTTCACTACAAATTTAAGTTTGTGTTGACAGCAGGACCCCTAGTGGTGAACACAGCATACGACCTGGCTTTAGTCGAGTCCTCAGACCACTTTTTGGCCCAAGTTAAATAGTTGTTGTACAATATTTTGTTGTTTTACTTTTATTGGCCTCAGAATGGTTTTTAGTCAGCTCCATTTCTTTGCTGTTTTTGTAGTAAGTGCAGTGGCACAATGCTTAGAAGTTCTTTTTAACTAAAGCTGAAATGTACAATTTTTAAAAGTATTTGAACATAAGTAAAGAAAAACAGATCACTCAAGATTACTTATGTGCTGTAGAAAATAATTTTCTCAACTTTTGTGACTGACAGATTTGGTCGATTTATGGCTCTTTCCCATGGGCCAATCAGAACTGCTCATCTTGGTCACGTGACACAGAGGAGGGGTAATTAGGATTATAAATGCCGGTGAGTGGCACAGCGCTAACGAGCAGGCTGGCTAACGAGGGGCTTTATTAAAGTAGGAACTGACCATCCCCTGGGTCGCTAGGCAGCAATGTAACCATGCCGACTGAAGGCCCACCCCCCAGGCTTTAATTGATGTGACCTTTTCAGACAGAACTTTAATTAAGCTCCAAAACACACACACACACACACACACACACACACACACACACACACACACTGCAGCTCAATGAAAGAAACTCCAGATTCACTCACTGTAAGAGCACCAGTGCTCAAATTGTTACTGTTAACTCTACATTAGCCAATGATGTTCAGGGCTTCTCATCAGATGGTTGGTTTTCTGCTTTTAGAGTTTGTTTTTAGGATCAGGTTTCATAAAAAAAAATCAGTACCACAATGTAGCAGCACACCGTAGTCCCAATTGTTTATTGAAAAATGAGAGAAAGTTGTTCAGGGTAGAATTGAGAAAGTGCCTGTATTTACTGTACTTGGGGTCTGTTCTTGCACTGTTATCTGCCGCTGTTCATGTTAAATGTAGCACTGTGTTCTGGAGAAACAAAATTTAATTTCTCCATCAACACATCAGCACAAAGAAGAAAAATTAAAAAGCTGTATTCAGTGGAAGAACTGCTGCTACTAACATAGGCTTGTCATAATACCAATTTGAAGTGCAGCATCAAAAATAAAAGTGTTAGATCATTATAAATATAAACAGAATGTGTGGAGTATTCAACAGTGCTTATAAAATACAGATTATATTTTATTTGTCTTAATTTGTGCCTTTAGTCAAGAACAGCTAGTTAGCCTAGTTAGTGATACAGGCACATTGTTCTGGTTAATCAAGTATTTGTTAATTTGAGAAATGTAACTGAATATATGTATTATATAATATATGTAATATATGTATGTATATATTGTAATCAAAACATTTAGTTTGACGCACCACAGCAGTATGTTTTATTTTCATCCATAAATCATAAATAGGACGTCTGCCCTGTACTCAGTACAGACCACACTTCATATTTAAAGGAAACATGCCACATTTATTTGCTTAATGTTTCCAACTAATCTTGTTTCAATACGAGCTTCTTTGTTTTAGGTCAGTGAAGTTGTGTTATGAACTTGCTCATACATCTCATACACAATACATCTCATTAATTTTAGGACTAGGACAGGACTGTAGATGTATACCGGTGTACAATGCAAGTCTCTCTCTCTCTCTCTCTCTCTCTCTCTCTCTCTCTCTCTCTCTCTCTCTCTCTCTCTCTCTCTCTCTCACACACACACATCTGTAGGAGGGCAATCAGCAGGAAAGAGATCAAATAAAGACGGAGGTTGAGCCCAAGAGGCCAATTTCCTGTCGTTAAAATTTCATGTTTATCCTCATAAATGCTAAACCTTCCAGATCCCCTTGCCCCTCCCTTCCGTGTCACTTCCTGTTGAGCTGAAGGGATGAATTAAAAATGAGTGGCTGTGTGTGTGTTCCCAACAGATTAAGCATCTCTATTTATTTATTCATTACCTCACCCTACAAAAATGAAGCAGTAAATAGCTACAGTAGGACAGTGTCATGAATCCAGAATTATTTATGGTCATTTTTAGTTAACTAATATTTTTTATTTCCCCCTTTAATGAATTTTAAATTTGATTTTGTTTTGGTTCTTATCTGAAGGAACTGACTTCAATTATTACCTATTTTACTAAAATTAGGTTTTCAAAGTTTGTTAATGAACATCATTAGGAATGTGGAGATTTATTTGATCTTCTGGTGCTGGGTTGGTAAATAATGATGTCAAGTTATTATAATTCAAAATTTTTAAATGCACTAA
>BRDA01013712.1:1765-30408 GCA_036984385.1 Crenuchus spilurus | reverse complement strand
ATTTGGAACAGTAGCCTTTGTTTGCAATTAGAGTTCAAACGTTTCCTGTAGTTTTTCACCAGGTTTGCACACACTGCAGCAGGGATTGTGGCCCATTCCTCCACACAGATCTTCTCTACAGATCAGTCAGGTTTCTGGGCTGGCGCTGAGAAACACGGAGTTTGAGCTCCCTCCAAAGATTTTCTATAGAGTTTAGGTCTGGAGACTGGCTAGGCCACTCCAGAACCTTGATATGCTTCTTACGGAGCCACTCCTTGGTTATCTTGGCTGTGTGCTTTGGGTCATTGTCATGTTGGAAGACCCAGCCACGACCCATCTTCAATGCTTTAATTGAGGGAAGGAGGTTGTTCCCCAAAATCTCACAATACATGGCCCCGGTCATCTTCTCCTTAATACAGTGCAGTCATCCTGTCCCATGTGCAGAAAAACACTCCCAAAACATGATGCTTCCACCCCCATGTTTCACAGTAGGGATGGTGTTTTAGGGATGGTACTCATCATTCTTCGTCCTCCAAACACGGCGAGTGGAATTAAAACCAAAAAGTTCTGTTTTGGTCTCATCTGACCACAGCACTTTCTCCCATGACTCCTCTGGATCATTCAAATGGTCATGGGCAAACCTCAGACGGGCCTGGACGTGTGCTGATTTAAGCAGGGGAACCTTCCCTGCCATGCATAACTTTAAACCATGACGTCTTAGTGTATTAGCTACAGTAACCTTGGAAACAGTGGTGCCACAGCTCTCTTCAGGTCATTGACCAGCCCTTAGTAGTTCTGGGCTGATTCCTCACCTTTCTTATGATCATTGATACACCACGAGGTGAGATCTTGCATAGAGCCCCAGTCCGAGGGAGATTGACAGTCATGTTTAGCTTCTTCCATTTTCTAATAATTGCTCCAACAGTTGATCTTTTTTCACCAAGCTGCTTGGCAATTTCGAGTTGCCTGTAGCCCTTTTCAGCCTTGAGAAGGTTTACAATCTTGTCTCTGGTGTCTTTGGACAGCTCTTTGGTCTTAGCCATGTTAGTAGTTGGGAGTCTTACTGATTGTGTGGGGTGGGCAGGTGTCTTTATGCAGCTAACGACCTCAAACAGGTGCTTCTAATTTAGAATAATAAGTGGAGTGGAGGTGGACTTTTTAGAGGCAGACTAACATGTCTTTGAGGGCCAGAATGTTTGCTGATTGGCAGGTGTTCAAATACTTATTTGCAGCAGTAACACACAAATAAATGATTAAAAAATCATACATTGTGATATGTACCTAAGATGAAAATTTCAGACCCCTCCATGATTTCTAAGTGGGAGAACGTGCAAGTTTTCAGGGTGTTCAAATACTTATTTTCCTCACTGTATGACTGCAGTGCAACAAAAAATGGCCCCTCTTATGATCTGCACAAAGGAAGAGCAGCGTTTAGTGATTTGTTGCAGATGTGTCTGGACATCTGCAAACTACATTTGGATCGATACTGTAAGGAAGGTGAAAGTTTCTTAAAACAAATCACTGGTGATGAGACATGAGTTAATCACTACAAGCCTGAGAGTAAACGGCATAGTATGGAATGGATCCTTAATCACTGACCAAGAAAAAGACCGTAGTGCACCTATGGTCAAAAAACATTGCCCATGTGTCCTCTAGAATGACAAAAAGTGCCCTGTTAGATGCTAATCATGTGGGCAAAAAATTGAGTGGCCACTTTTTGCAATAAATTATGATGGTGTGCCCCCTAAAACAAGAAAGGTTGATTATCTGTCTTAATGAGTCCCCTTTTTCGGTTGCCTTTCCAAAAGAAAAGTGTGTATTAAGTGTCTTCTATTGCACCCTTAGACAGTGTCCCAAAATGAGCCATTTTCAGTAGAGAAAATATGTTGCAGTGCTCTATAGGGTTCTCCTACAATTTTACATGATTAGGTGAGTCTTTTTTTTTTGCAGCAGCAGCAGCAGGATGGTCCGGGTGGTCTTCCTGCACCCTGATCTTGGTATAGGAGGGGCGGAGCGGCTGGTGGTAGATGCTGCTGTGGCGTTGGTCTCTCGTGGCTGTAGCGTCCAGATCTGGACAGCTCACTATGATCCACAGCACTGTTTTTCAGAGACACTTTCACCTGACCTACCTGTGGTGTGTGTAGGAGACTGGTTACCCACCAGTGTGTTTGGGTATTTTCATGCTCTCAGTGCTTACCTGCGCATGATATATGTAGCATTTTACCTGGTGTTTCTGAGCGGTGAAGAGTTTGATGTTGTCTTCTGTGATCAGGTAACTGACCACTTTATTTCATTTTTCCTGTCTTACTCATTCACTGTTTGTTCCTCTTGCACTGTTGAACATGTTAAAATGATATTTTATCCACTGTAAAATACAAAATCACAGAATGTTTAACAGTTCTTTATTGCTAACCTACAATGTTATCCGTGACTGAGCATTCAGTTGACACATGACCACCTGATCCATAGAATGATTCTGATTCTCTTTACAATGTTTGCAAAAGTTTAATCTATTAATATATGTATTATATAGCTGACAATGTAATACATTATTGGTTTTATTAATGCTACAATTTTATACATTTTTACAAAAAACATAAAAAGTACTATTCATTAACCATCTTTCTTTTTATTTTAGGTCTCGGCTTGTATTCCTGTCTTGCGACTGGCACGCCACAGGAAGAAGGTCCTTTTCTACTGTCACTTCCCTGATCAGTTGCTGACTCAGCGTCACTCGATGCTGAAGCGCCTCTATCGGTTGCCTATCGACCGTCTGGAGGAGCTGACCACAGGCATGGCTGACCGCATCGTGGTCAACAGCAAATTCACTGCTGGCGTGTTTAAAGAGACCTTTCCCAACCTTGCTGGTATCCACACAGATGTCCTGTACCCCTCTCTGAACTTTGCTTCTTTTGATGTAGAAGTGGAAGGTCTTAGCGGTCTGATTCCTGAGGGCCGGCATGTCCTGTTCTTGTCGATTAACCGTTACGAGCGGAAGAAGAACCTGCCCCTAGCTTTGCAGGCATTAGCCGCATTAAGGGAGCGCATTTCGTCAAGGCAGTGGGACCACGTGCATCTGGTTATGGCCGGCGGCTATGATGAACGTGTATTGGAGAATGTGCAGCACTATGAAGAACTGCGCTCTCTAGTGGACTCCTTAGGCCTGGAGGAGCATGTCACTTTCTTGCGGTCATTTTCAGACCAGCAGAAAGTCGCCCTCCTTCAAGGTAGCACCTGTGTGCTGTACACACCCAGCAATGAACACTTTGGCATTGTACCAGTGGAAGCCATGTACACCTGTTGTCCTGTCATTGCTGTTAGCTCTGGTGGGCCACTAGAGTCCATTGCCCATGGTGAAACTGGCTTCTTGTGTGATTCCACACCAGAAAGCTTCTCTGAGGCCATGGAGAACTTTTTGACTGACCCAGGACTCAAAGGCCGCATGGGCCAGGCTGGCCGAGACAGAGTCCTGGAGCGCTTCTCTCTGGAGGCCTTCACTGACCAGCTCTACAGGCACATCCTTAGTCTGACTGACTGATGCTGTGACATCATCCAAACCCAGTGACTCTGTTCTAGCACCTTCAGCATTCCACTGTTGAGGTTGCCATAGAGGGACCAATGAAAGAATGTGTTCGCTAATTAGAGAAAAGAGCAGCTAACGAATGGGCAGTTTTAACCTGTCTAGGACTCTGAGTAAAGGGACAATGTGGACCTCAGCTTGGATAGGGCCAGAATGTGGAGCACTCGTCTGACTGAGAGGTTAATGAATTACTGTTTGCTGGCTACATTGATTGTGGATGTCATCTCAGGGGCTTGAAGTGTGTGTGCAAGAGTGTGTGTGTGTCCTTTGCCTGTGGACCATTAGAGAGTTTCTGGGGCAGAAATCGATGGGGAATATTTCTGTGCCTTCTCCATCTTAAAGCATCTCGGCCTTTGTTCAGTAATAACAATGGTGGATGTTATTTCAGTCTGAAACTAGTGGAGCTCCTAAGTTAGTTAACTGGAAGGAAAGTTCTCTTAGAGACAATGGGGCACAGTTCTGTATTGGTTTTTGGGATTGTTACTGCATCTCTGAGCTTCCTCATAGATCCTATTGACATGAAACTGAGGTCATCATTAAAGGAAATGATCTGGACTGTGTTGTGTGGTCTTCAATATAAAGAGCATTTATTTATAGACTGTTCTTAAAATGTAGTATGACATATTTCTGTTTTCTTAAATTATTAAGATTTTTGACATGTGCAAAATGTTAATTTATAACTTTAATTTCTCCTATAATCCCATACTTTTTAAGATGTTTTATGCAAGCAGCCAATATAATGTCACAGTACAATTATCACTTACATTTATGTACCATTCTCTGATGATTGATATCAGGAAACATTGTAAGTAAGAGTTTATTCTTTATTATGCTTCACCCTGTTCTTTAATAGACCCCCACAGAGCCAGTGTTGTTCGGTTGGTGAATCCTTCTCAGCACTACATTGACATGTATTGGTGTGTGTTGCATTGGTATGAGTGGACCAAACCCTGACGCTTTCCCTGATCATTGAAGAACAGGGTGAAACGTGACTAACAAAGAGAAACAGATGGACTACAATCTCTAATTGTAGACCTACAAAGTGCATGTATATGGTATATTGAATCAATACAATGGCCAAGTGTAGAAACAGAGATTTTAATATTATGGCTAATGGCTGGTTGATCTAACACATTATTTTATTTTGCTATTCAGATGTACTGTATCTACATAAATCCATTCAAATTGTGTAAATATCTTAATGAAATAACACAAGTTATATTACATTTGGTTAACAATCTGTATTCCTTTTGCCGGTCTATTAATGTGCTTGGACACAGAGCTCTGTGAACAGCCAGCCTCTTTAGCAATGACCTTTTGTGTCCTGCCCTCCTTATGCAAGGTGTCAATTGACGTCTTTTGGACCACTGTCAAGTCAGCAGTCTTCCCCGTGATTGTGTAGCCTACAGAACTAGACTGAGAGGCCATTCAAAGGGTTTTTTTGCAGGTGTTTTGAGTTAATTAACTGTTTAGAGTGTGGCACCAGGTGTCTTCAATATTGAACCTTTTCACAATATTCTAATTTTCTGAGATACTGAATTTGAGATTTTAATTAGTTGTCAGTTATAATCATACAAAAATAAATAAATATTTGAAATATGTCAGTATGTGTGTAATGAATGAATATAATATACACATTTCACTTTTTGAATGAAACAAATCAACTTTTTCATGATTTTATGAGCAGCACCTGTACAACTCAAATTTGAATTATAATAAAATGTATTTTTTTATGAACAAACTCAAACCTCATATTGAACTCCTCTCATTCTGTGAGTTCTAAAAGTTTAATTAAATATTTGTCATCTAAAAGGCATTCAAACAATATATACTGGTATAGACGTGCAATGTATTGTGCACAATGCTCACATACACAAATGGCAGTATGGAGGGAGTAATGAACACTTGTAGTGGAAGTATATTTCAAATAATTTAATTGTTTAAATTACTTAAGTCCTCTGCTGCTCATGGATTTCTCCTGAGAAAAAATACTTCAGATCTTACATCTCATCTTGAATTTCGGAGATATCTCACATTGGGCTCAGATTTGTATATTTAGAGTATATATTATACTATATATACTTTGTATATATAATATAAAATACTGTATACTATGTATATATATACAGTATATTATATACTCTATATATACAAATCTGAGCCCAATGTAACGTATCTCTGAAATTCAAGATGAGATCTAAGATAGAGAAAGAGAAATCCATGAGTAGCAGAGGACTTGGACTAAATCTCTTCATCTGTTCAAATTGTGTAGGAGAAGTGACTTACTTTTTACTGGGATTTATTTGAAAGGATGCAGCTTCCACAAAAGATAGAACAAAAGCTTTAACGAGATCAAACTGTTAGGAAGGAAGTTAAATGTGGTCTGCAAATGTCCAAACATTTGTAGACATCTGCCATTTTTTTCTAAAATAAGAGTATCAATAGAACAAGTGTTGCGCTTTGCTGCATTAGTGGAAAAATGTTACATTAGATCTTAAAAAACTTCATTGTATTCAACCATGAGAGCATTAGTGACTAGTTCTGGATTGTAAACTATACCAACTCATTCCACAAGTATTGCATGGAGCTCCATCACTGCAGAGAACTCATGTCCACTGCAACACAGCCCAGTCCTGTGGGGCTCTTTGGGCATGGCTTACACTAATGTGTGACTCCCATTCTATTGATAGTATTTTTCTATGCAGATTATACAAACTGAGCACACATCAGAACACCTCTTCCAACAATTTTTGCACCTTAAAGTAGATGAAGTTGTTAAATGAAAGAATGAATATGTACTGTAGGTCAGTGGTCCCTAAACTTGCTTCTGGAGATCCACTATTTTCAGACTTTAGTTTCAAATAGTTTGGGTGGCACAAAAGCATGATGGCACATTTGCCTCTCAGTCCCCATCTTCGAGGAGTTTGCATATTCTCTCCATGTCTGTGTGGGTTTCCAGTTTCCTCCCACAGTCCAAAAACAAGGAGATCAGATGCATTGGCTACTCTAAATGACCCTGGTGTGTATGAATGAATGTGTGTGAGCAGGGGCAGATTTGGAAGTTCTGGGGCCCCAAGCAATGTCATGTCTGGGGACCCTGATCAAATGGATTCTTTTTTATAGTTATGGTGCGGTACCGGCTTAAACATAAATTAAATTAAATTATTATTATTAATTATTAATAAATAATTATTGTCCATAAATTTTAAACATTACTTAAACATTATTATTCATTATATTTTATAAGGAATTACTAGTTACTATTAATAATACACTAATAAAAACTATAATCATTATTATTAATAATAAAATATTAATCATTAATAAAATATTAATCATTAAATATTAATAAACTGTTAAAATCACATAATATAAAATTATCACCCAATTCTGTGTTACAATAATCAACTTCACTCCAATTCATTAGCACCAATTTTACACTTATGTTTGGACTGTATAGTTAATAGACATCATTTACATGTAATTATACCTCATTTTTGAGTAAAAAAGCAGAAATTCTGAATTATTTTGACAATAGTTAAACTTAGAGGCATGTAAATGGTGGCTTATCACAGACTGGTAGATGTACGCACACAGACACAGATTCTAATGTTAATGGATTTTAACATGAAACCTCTGATTTTAAAATATGTCTGTCTGATGTGAAACAGGCAGAACAAATGTAATTGTTAACAAATTACAGTGGCAGGTGAACACGGACTGCTGGCCAAATCACAAAACACTGGTTTGCAAATACAAGTTTAATGAGGTGACCGCTGGGATGGCCAATCACACTCTAGCAAGAAATGGCAGAGCCAATCGATGAGCTTGTGGGTGGTCTAAAGAAAAATAGGCTTCCGACTGAGTGGCTGTTTTTTGCTGGGTCCTAGTGCTTGACCCGTTTCTTTTTAATATAGCGTAACACTGTTTTTGGACGGAAAAATCTCCAGAGATCTGTCCCCCACCCCCACTCCCAAATCACGCCCGTGGTGTACGGTATCTCTTTAGTGTGGAATAACAAAAACAATTTTGCGTTTAGTTTTTTTTTTGCCAACCCTGATCTCCGGGGCCCCAAGCAATTGTGTGGTTTGCGTGTTGTTCAAGTCCGCCACTGTGTGTGAGCCCAGATATGGTTGCCACTCTGTCCTGGGTGATCCCCCTAGTGCTAAGTTCTAAGTGTGTGAAGGGATTTTGTTAATTGTAAAAGCGTCTTTGGGTTTGAGAAAGACCCTATACAAGTGTAACATTCCTTCATTCAACCCTTATTGACCCCCATTGATCAATCTAATTATTACCTTCAGAAGTTCTTGATTAGCTCAATGTATGTTAGATTTGTTTTTATGTTTATTTTCAAGTTCATTTACCCCCCCCCCCCCAAAAAAAAAATCTTCTTGCAGTACCATTGTGGTGGTAATCGTCTGTAATGCACAGCACAAGTCATCACGTACCTAGATTTTATTACAAAGGACCTAAACATAGGACCTTTAATTTTGTAATGGAGATGGTCAGATATATTGCCGCAGTGGCCACTGCATCTGTTTTGTTGGCAGTTCCAGAGCACCGTTTGCTCATTAACACGCGGCACATTAAATATGAAGAGCTTATTTTTACCTGAGCACTGATTGGGTCTTAATCATGTATTAGAAGAGAGGGCTTATGAGGCCTGCAAAGGTGTAAATCAAACAGGAACATTAACCAGGTCAGACTGTATCACCTTCAGAGCAAACAGAGGTTACAGAGCTTTGCTGCACTTATTCTTTTACCACCATCTACCAATGATTTGGATGCAAGCTATGCTGCCATTGTGGAGAATGGAGCACTATGGTTTCTGAGATGCCCTGAATAATCTATATACAATATCAAAAAACTAAATCAACAGTTTATTTACAATCGTTTTCAATAAAGGCTTTCATCTCATCTGCACCATCCAGACATTCCATGTTTTTCATGCGTGAATTATGAAAAAGAACAGCTTTAAGCAACAAATAATTTTTATTTGCAAATGTCTAAATTATTCATGTGTCCACTCAGGTGGAGAATGTGCACTTAAATATAATAAAAATGTAATGCTATAGAATAAACATGCACTGTTCTAGCTATATAAAAACATCAAGACAGTGAATGTGATTGTGGTTGGATGATAAGTATAAACATATATCATTCTGATACGCTATTGCACAGGTGTCGGATTCCTGCAGAGTTTGGTGATCATCCTTATCAAACACATCTGATTCAGCTCAACAGGTAATGAGCAGATTTAATTGTAGTGTCAGAGCAGAGAAATCACCAAACTCTGTAGGAATCCGGCCCTCCAGGACTGGAATCCGACACCCCTGCCCTATTGGTAAGCAATCCATCGCACCTGCACGCCATGTGTCTCGTCACTCTCCAGTAAGCTCAGTACTACACATATATGGTCTGCTATATTTTAAATGACTAAAATGTTTTCATTTTCAAGGGACATATATGCAGCTGAGAGAGGAAGCCAGTACATCCCAAAAATGTCAACATTACTATTTTAATATAACATTATAGTCATTACTGCTTTTAGAAAAAAATTATTTTGGGGTTGGGGGGTTGGGTAGTGCACTATATGCCCCTGTGGCACAGCCTAAGTTTTGGCATTTGTTCTCCTTACATTACTTTTACTTTTATACTTTAAATGGCACAGTCTTGTTAATGGACATTACAAACAAAGGTGTCAAAAGTATTGACATTCATTACTCAGGTAGAAGTATAGATACCAGGGATTAAAAAGACTTTTATAGAAGTTGAAGTATCAACTTAAGCTTTTTACTCAAGTAAAAATACAAAAGTACTGGTTTCAAAACTACTTAAACACATGCATAAGGAAGATCAATACTTATATATAGCAGTTCAATGTGTTGTCAACACTGTGTGAAAGGATTAAAAACTGAACCAACTTTCTGACTAAGGCTGTGTACATACTGAAGGCAATGAAAATTTGTTTCTCAAATCAGATTTTTGAGACTACTGTATGTTGATATTTGTGAATAATCTGATTTGTGACCCAGTGATGGATTGGTGCCCTGTCTTGGGTTCCATCTAGTGTGATGACTTTGCAGTATCTGACTGTTTTCAATTAAATATCTCATGATTGTGTCCCACGTGCTATAATTACATATTCCTCTATGAAGTCCTAGATGTGCATTAGAGTAGGTTGAAAGATTCTGTTCTGTCTTTCATATTTACATGTGTATCATTCATTCATTGCTCCATATAACAGATTATCCTCCAACAATTTGTATTCATGGCCTGCCTTTTAGTGTTTTCTTACATGAAATACACTACCAAATTATGGATTTCAGATTTTACTGCCTCTATAAAATATTCTGCTACATTAGCATATTTGGGTCCCGGGTAATTGGTGTAGTGTGAGGACTGAGTTTTGATTTACATTTGCCATATAAAACAATCTCGCCTGGGTGTTTTAATAAAGCAATCAGTAATAGATCACCCTGTGACATTACGAGCAGAATGATAGCCTCAATAAAAGCAGATATTTATCACCACGGATAAAGAAACAGTTTCTGAACAATGTTCCTTTGGAGCAAAAGAGTCTTAATCTGCTTTTGATGTATACACATGGGATTACTGTGAGTGACTTAATACTGAGGCATGGTGAACAACCTCCAGCACTGTTTTGGAGAAACTAATCTTGATATGGTTTTGAATAACATACTGATGTAGCTGATGATTTTGTTTTAGGATTTGGAGTAGCCATTTATGTATGTTATGTATGTAATTGATTCACATATGATTCTTTAGGAAATAATTCATTATCATCATGAAATGTAACATTTCTATATAAATTGCGATATGTGCCATGATATCTCAGGTTTACAGTTATGTAATTGTAGATGAAATAATTAAATGTCTCAAAAATTCAGTGTCTTAATATATGACTATGACTCCTTAGGAAATTATTCAGTATATCATTAATATGTTGGAACACATGGAACTGGTGGCACTGAGCATGCATTAACGGTGCCAGTGGGGCTAGATACAGCCTTAGTCACCAGGGAGGCCAGTGTGGATTTACGTTTGTTAAGGGTAAGGAAGGTCTGTAGAGCTAGCTTGGAGGGGGATGGGTCTGGGACGCCAGACTTCACTGTTGAGCCTTCTGGAGGTGTTGTGGGCTCAATTCATCGAAACACTGATGAGGGAAGGTGCCTACCTGATGACCCCTGTGAAGAGCTTGTAATGCAGTGTGTGGTTTGGATTCTCATGTGATAGGCCCAATGAGTAATCGTAGATGGTAAGGGTAGCTGGTTGCTGATCAGATCATAAATGGCCACAGCAACCATAGGGTGTAGCTGTAGGATTGAAAGATTTGTGTGGCTGCTGGTAGTAAGAGAGTAGGGTGGGCCCTATGTGAAGCTCTAATGGTTTGGCATAGGATATTTTACATCTTATCTTGTTTATGATTGTAATGTAATTAAAACTTTCATGATTCAATAAACTTTGACTCTAATTTTGTTTATTTTTTTATGTTTTATTATCTTTTACCAGATTTTCTCCCCATTGTGTTTGGTAGCCAACTGACCCACCCATTTGTTGACTCTCCCCATCACTTGTAATGTCTCTGACTCTAGGAGGGTGCAGACTAACATAGGCCTCCTCTGATGCATGTGTAGTCAAGCTCCGCCTCTTTTCCAGCTGCTGCCGATACATCACCACCAGGCAGCCAATGCGCTTGGAGGGAATTCAAACTTGCGATCCTCAGAGCATAGCAACAGCGCCGAAGTTCACTGAGACACTCAGGACCATAAAATGTCTCATTTTATTATTATATTTGTTAAGAAAATTATTCAATGCAACAAAAAAAATCACTTTACAATCATGATTTTTCTGAAAATCTTGCACCATGTATGTAAAAGTCACAAATTCTTGAGGAAATTATTCAAAGGATCAGGAAATCTTAAGTTTTACAATTTACATTCTTCAGGAAATTGTTCTATGTATGTAAAATTCACAAATTCTCAGATTACACTCTAAATCTATATATCACTATATCAGTCTATAAACTATACAATTATAATTATTTAGGAAATTATTCAAAAGTTTGTGAATGCTCTCTCTGGGTGGGTAGATGGCGCTCTCTCTCTCCCTATCACTCACACATTGCAATGTCCACTGGCTCGGGCATCTACTGATTGGTCCATTCGAAACTGGAGACCCTGCACTTTCCTCCAAGAAGGGATGGTGTATCAAGCGGTAGCTCGAAAAGAGGTGGTGGGTGTATCACACGCATCGGAGGAGGCCTGTGGATGTCTTCACCCTACTAGAGTCAGAAACAGTGCAAAGTGATGGAGAGAGCCACTAATGCATTGGGTTAATTGGTGACTACCACACTGGGAAAGGGAGAAAAATTGGCAAAAATGTATAAAAAAAAAAAAAAGTTAAATCTCCCTGATTCCGCTGTAATGTTGTGTACTTTGGCCCAAAGCTCAAAACTTCATTTTTATATATCAGTACAGGTGATTTTACATGCAGATGATCAGATCGTGTTGTTTCACACTAGTGTGCTGGGTGCAGATGTGTGTGTGTGAGAGAGAGAAACAGTGTGAATGGCAGAGCAGCTGATTGCCCCTGGTGGTCTTGGCTGGTTTCCAGCCCTCAGCCGACCCCTAATCAACAAACTGTCAATCATCCAGAGAGAGTGACACCCACAGTATTCCCCCGCTGGCATGGGACCCCCGATTAGACACTCTGTTTCCTTCACCCTCTCCCCTCAGGCACACACATAAACACACACACACATCCCAGCAGCACAGAAACCAACCAAACTGCAGGTGCCCTGCTCAGGAAAAAGGTACTGAACCATCACTACAGTGAAACCCTCAGGAATATATCTTCAGTAGCTTTAGTTGGCAATCATAATTGTAGCAGATTCTGTATTTACTCCATTCATCTAACTCTTAACTCCAGACTCTACAGTTATTTTGTTGTTTAACAACATTAGGCTTAATGTTGAAAAGTGAATGTTTTGAATCTTTAAGCTATGCAGCTGAAAACTGATCATTTATAACTTTATGGGTGGTACCTGTACAAAAAGTGTGCCGACATGTCCGCCTACAACGAAAAGGTTTTACAGTGTGCACTTTTTACACGGTTGTAAGTAAGTAAAGCTTTATTTATATAACACTTTTATAGACTGAATCACAAAGTGCTTTACAAATCCATATAAATAAGATGTACAAGACAATCAAATACATTAAGATACTACAATAAAAATAAGTAATACACAAAATAAACTAACAATGCTAAAATACTCAAATACACACCAGCTTATACCATACAAGAAACTATTTAAAAGCAAGATAATAAAAATATGTCTTTACTCGCTTTTTAAAAACCTGAATTGAGTCAGATAATCTGATCTCATTTGGGAGCCTGCAAACGCCCGGTCCCCCTTTAATTTTAGTTTAGTACGGGGCACACAAAGTAAACCCTGAGTTGAAGACCTCAGAGTTGTCGCACTATGAAGAGGACACAGAAGCTCTGTGATGTACGCCGGAGGCTTGTTATAAACAGCCTGATAAGTAATCATTAAAATTTTAAAATCAATTCTAAATTTTATAGGTAAGCAGTGTAGAGAAGCCAACACTGGTGTGATATGATCCCTACGCTTTGTCCTAGTGAGAAGACAGATCACAGCTTTTTGGACAGGCTGTAGACGAGCCACCTTTCTCTGATTCAGACACGTAAACAAGGCATTGCAGTAGTCCAAACGGGTGCAGTCAAACGCATGAATGATTTTTTCCATGTCAGAGAAAGACAGAAAATTTCTAACTTTGCTAATATTTCTGAGCTGAAAAAAGCAAGTTCATACAAGCTTCTTGATGTGTAATGAGAAACTAAGATGCATCAAAGGTCACACATAGGTTTTTCACAAAGGGCTTCAGAACCAAAATACCAGGTGTGAAAGCAGCCACGAACCACGGTCCGGACCAAAGGAGCAAAATTTGGTCCAACCAAAAGAAGTGGTCTCAGTCCGGACCTACTGAACCATGGTCCGGTTTGCGTGCAGTGTGAAAACACTTTTCTACAATGTTCTGACTTTCGCACCAAATACAGGAAGTTGACGCAGCGGTAACAACACTCAACAACAACAGAATAAGAAAAATAAGTGGAACAGCAGCAGAAATGAGCTGTGGTAGCACATGGAGTGAGGAGGAGACGATATGTTTAATATAATTTTGGTCTGATGAACATGTGAAAAGTCAGCTTAAAAAACACAAAAATGCTGAAACGTGCAGCTAATTTTCTGAGAGGATGAGAGAGACAGGATGTATCAGAGCAAAAGAAACGAAAGAACTAAAGAAACTGTGGCATCGATATATAAAACTATATAAAAGTATTTAAAGGCATCAGACGCATGTCCTACTATAAACCAATCAGTGTTGAGTATAGGAAGACACGTAAGTGATGACGACAGCGCATGGGCGTGTCATAGTAAAGTCCTTGGTGCACTCATAAAATGCAGTGTGAAAACAAACCTAACCAGACCAAATATATACAAAGTAACAGACACATGAACCCTGGTTCAGACCATGGTCCGGATTTTCAGGTGTGAAAGCACCCTTAATGCATGTGCAGACTAAGAAATCCAATACAAATTGGAGTAAGAAGGTACATGCACTAAGAAATCTAACTACTCAGCTAAAATCCATCTCTCTTAATTAGATTTATAGACCTTACTCTGATCTAAGAGTATGCTGTCCATTTGAATAATCAGATAACTACAGAAATCTGGATAAACACACTCACTGTACAGTACTAACAGAAGTGTGAAAATGATCTGCTCTGGTCTTGTGACTGGAAGGTCGCTGGTTCAATCCCCAGGCAGGTTTCACAGCACAGATGGGTTAAATGCGGAGATCAAATTTCTGTGTGCAAATACATTGGCCAGAATTTGTGCACTTTATACTAGTGCTGTATTTAGTGATGCAGTTTTTATAATAGGGAATAATGAACAGGGGACCAGTGTGGACACAGCTAGTGATTGTACACTTACTTTATGTAGAATAAGTGAGAGTCCCAGGAGAGTGTAATCAGTAAGAACAATCGTGCGAGCCTGGCAGCGCTTGGCAGGGTGTCAGTGATGCCAGAGAAGGCTCGGCCCAGCTGGAGGAAGCGCTCACCTGAGGAGGGGTCACGTCAATCAAACTCCCCCTGTATACACACTGTCTATTTACTCCAGGACAAAAGCAGTGCGTGGCACACGCGGGCGCGCAGTGCGATGGCAGAATAGATTGAGCTGTCAGATCAGTTGCTCGGAAGGAAGATTAATAACCCGCGCAAACAATAACAGCTCCGCCGTCACCATAAATATGCTAATGACCGCTATCAATACAGCGCTTAATGGAAGCGCGCGAATTACAGAGACGGCCAAGAGAGAGGGCAAAGGAGGCCAAGCACTCATTCAAAAAGCTCAGTCTACACACACATACACACACACACACACACACACACACACACACACACACGCACACACATACTTAGGCTAAACGCGCGACCTCGTGAGTAAGACAAGAGTTAATTGTGTGCGCGCGCATGTTTACCTCGCGCGTTAGTGAGATTGGGGAGGAAAGGAATGTTCATGCCAGCGATTTAATTAAGAGGCGGCGCGCGAAGCTGTTGAGCTGAGAGGAGCGCGAGGCGGCTGTTGAGATAATGTGCTCCATTGATTTTTATTAGTAATCGAGCATCTGTTTTGGAAGAGAGCAAGTGCTCATAACTTGGCAAACTGATAAGCAGGTGTGTGTGTGTGTGTGTGTGTGTGTGTGTTTAAGGTTAATGCAGTGTTGTGAGGACCACAACCAGTTTACACACTCACAATGTGTGGACCTTTGTTGTAGTGAGGACATGCTGGCCCACACAGCATAAACCTTTACTTTTTAAGGTGAAGACGTGTAAGGGTTGTGTTTAAGATAAGAATGAGGGTTAAGGTAAATGATAGGCTTAGACAGTGTCGGTTTCTGATATGGGGAATATGGGCAGCTGCACAGGGCGGCACATCATCAGGGGCGGCATGAGGGTGGCTTGCCCTGCCCCGGAGCACTTGTTCATCCAAGGCGTCAAATGGGCTAGGACCTCCACTGGGCTTAGGGTTATGATTATTGTTTAGGTTTAGGGTTAGGCTCAAGGTTATGTTAAGGGTTTGTTTTAGGATTAGGATTATTGCAAGCGTTGTTGTTCATGCTAAAGGTAAGGTTGTGTTAAGAAATGGAAGCTGAAGTGAAAGTTCTGCTATAAAAATGTAATGCTTTTGCACTCGTCAGCGTTTACCTAAGCTAGTACAATGTCGCTACTTCATTTGGTTTCCTGGCCTATCACGAGCTACTTCTCGATTTTAAATGGAAGCAAATCGCCTCTGCTCTATTGATTGCAGGCTTCAATGCATTGCCATCATCCTTCTTCCTCCCCACTATCACCAGGTTGGCCCTGGTCCTGTTGTCCAGAGGGGTGGCTGATGTACATCTGTCTGGCAGTGTATGCTCTAGACCGAATGCTGCAGACCTGGGCTGCAGCCGGTGCCTATGACAAAAACCATAATTAACCTCTCTGCTAATATCCTCTTCCAAGTTTTTATGGCAGAATATGTTTAGGGTGTGTTTTATGGTTAGGTTATAGTTAGCAAGTGGTAAAGGTTTGAGTAAGTCTCCTGCAAGTGAATAGAAGTCTCTGCAACATCCTCACAATTTAGGACTAGCAGATAATGAAGGTGAAATTTGAGTCTTGTGTCAATGAATTTGATGACAGTCAGTTGTGAGTGAGTGCCCTGTTTTATTTAAAGAACAGGAATTTAGCAAAGTCAGATCTTCACAACTTGTTTGTGGAAGTGTATCATGGCATAAACAAAGGAGATTTCTGAGGATTGTAGATGAGTTGTTGATGCTCATGCAAGATAATGTTGCAAAACTATAGAGTTTGGACTCCATCAGTCCAGTCAGACTGCACAGTTGGAGGACATTCAAGAACATTATTACCCTTCACAGGAGTGATTAACCAACAGAAACCAAGCTAAGAGCAAGCAATGTAATAGTCGACAAGGTCACAAAGGAACCCAAGCAAACTTCATGAGTCCACCATCTGGAGAACACCAAGCAACAATGATGTGTATGGCAGGGTTGCAAAGTCACTGCTCGCCAACAAGAATATTAATGTTGTTAATTAATTGCTGTCCATCTGTAGTTTGCTAAAAATCACAGACAAGCCTGAAGGCTACTGGAACAATGTTTTGAGAATGGATGAGGCCAAAACAGATATTTCTGGTTTACAGAAGTGGTATCTTTAGAGAAAGAAAAACATAAAACCTCATCCCACCTGTGAAACATGGTGGTCATAGTATCATAGTTTGGATCTGTTTGGCTTCATAGGGGCCAGGATGGTTTGCCATCATTGATTGAACAATGAATTCTGAATTATACCAACAAATACTAGAAGAAAATATCAGCTGAATCTCAACACAGACAACAACCCTAAACTCACAAGTCATTCTACCAAGGAATGTTTAAAGAAGAATAAAGATCATGTTTTGGAATTGTCAAATCAAAATCCTGATCTTAATCTAATATAAATGTTGTTAAAGGAAGAAAACTTCATGATTTCCTCCAAGCTGATGTGCAGATCAACAATTACCTGAAATGGTTAGTTATTATTGGTTGTGCAGTTATTGTTGCACAAAGGGTCACATCACATATTTAAAAGTGATAAATAAATAAATAAATAATATCTAATATTTTTGTCTCAAAATATGTTTGATTTTTGTCTGATTTGGTTCTCTATCCACTTTTAGGACAGAAAATTTAATTGATAAGTGAACAACACAATAATTATAGATTCTCATTAGAAATCCTACTCTCTGTATCCTATGGCCCTGTCTGTCTGTAAATACCAGACAGGAATTACCACTCCTCATGTCTCCACAGCCCTGCACCTTACAGTATATTATCTATATTATCTATCTATCTATCTATCTATCTATCTATCTATCTATCTATCTATCTATCTATCTATATATATATATTCCCAGGCCATTATTTCATAATTGTTTACTGTGGGACAAAAACAATAAAATAGCTCAAAGTAGTAAAGTGCTCTAAAGCTGGTATATTTTGTACAACATTGTAGGTAAAATAGTATTGTTACATGCAAAAGTTTGACCCCCAAATTAAAATTTCTGCTACTGTGAAAGTCAAATTTGACATGTTAAAAAAATATTTTTAGCAAAATTATATTTTTATTTACACCTGTTACAGTTACAACATATAAAAAAGGACAAAGGCCCAAAGCAGAAGTTTGTTGTTGATAACGATGATGACCTTGAGTGTGACAGTATTTTTATGTAACTATCGTTTAAGTGCCTTTTATAGGTTAAAAGCAATAAGTGACAACAGATTATGATTTGCTTGTTTATTTACTTATTTACTTCTATCAACACAAATAGTTTTATATATATATATGCTTATGTTTCTCATTGACTCCACGCACCATATATTTATATATTAGGTGTGGTTTGTCATTGTTGTCATTCACTTCCCATGGGTATGAGGTTTTATTCCACAGTTTGGGTAACTAATTATTGGCTAATCTGCCCACTGCTAGTGTGTGTTTCACTGCATAGATGGGTAAAATGTAGAGGTCAAATTTCCCCCCAGTGGGACTAATAAGGAATTATTATTAATTACAATGGCATTACGTAAACATGAATAAATTATGTTTGCTAAACAAGAACAAACTAGTAACAAACTAATAACATTTACTCCAAAGTAAATGAGCTAGTAGTAATTGTGTTGAGGGAACATTTTTCATTTGAATCATGTAAAGTCAACACACTCTTTTACTGTAATTGCATAAATGACAGCAGAGGCTTCACTTTATCTTGTGTGTGTTTTAGGGGTATGGGTGCGTGTGTGTGTGTGTGTATCAAGCCGTCAGCTGGTCCTCAGCTTTAACAGCTTCCAGAGGTGTGGATTAGATACACCCAGATGAGTTTTCTCTTCAGTGTGTAATTGCTAATTGGCTAATTGCTAATTTCCTGTAGTTAATTGGATTGTTCTAAACAGCCGTGTGCTCTCAGATTCCCCAGAGAACATGAAAAGTTAACATGCCATGAGATTATAATGGCCAGCTTGGGTTTGTGTGTGTTGCTGTGAATGTATCAATAGAGGTGTTCCAAGAAAAGTAGAGAGTAATGAGAAAAGAGAAGGTGATGCAGACTTCCCAGGGCATTATTTCATAGTTGTCTGATTAAGGAACGGCTTTACTGTGGGACGAAAACAATAAATCAGCTCAATGTAGTGAAATGCTTTAAATCTAGTATATTCTGTACAACATTATAGGTATAAAGTACAGTTGCATGAAAACGTTTGGCCTCCCAATTAAAATTAATGCTACTGTGAAAGGTCATGTTTAAAAAATAATAATAAATAAATAAATAAAACAAAACAAAAAAATGAAAACAATATTTTAGTAAAATTATATTTTTATTTATATCTGTTATAGTTACAACATATCAGAAAAGGACAAAGCCCAAAGCAGAAGTTTGATGTTGATAACGATGATGACCTTGAGTGTGACAGTATTTTTATGTAGCTATCATTTAAGTGCTTTTTATAAGTTAAAAGTAATAAGTGACAGCATTATGATTTGTTGGTTTATGTATTTACTTCCACCAACACAAAGTTTTTATCTGCACAACCAACAGGTTAATGTTATTAATGATTAATAGAACACACCTGCAAAGTGGAGTGATACATAGTTAAAAGTTCCAGTGCTGTTATACTCCATATTGACACTCAAAGCATGTCTCTTATCCAATCAAATTACTTGGGTGGATTTAACTGTTGTGTAAGGTATGCAATGGGATGATGTTGGAAAACATTGACATTGTTTTCAACATAAGCCCATTTCACACATGGACGTTTACCTGTGAATTTAACGGTAGTTAAACAAGAAGGGGTTCAGTTTAAATAAAAGCCCAAGTCTAAGTTCATACAAAATTTGCCTGCACAAAAACTCCTGTATACTTCAGAAGAAATACAATAATGGGTTTTCCATCCACAGATTGTTCAGAATTATTTATTTGTTTTTATCCTACTGTAAACATAAACAAAAACATAAAGTGAGCTGAAGAATTGATACGATTAAAAATTTGGAGGATAGGAGTAGCTTAGGTGTGGTTTCAGCTGTGGTCCTTCTCCCAAAATTTATAAAGTTATATCTTAGTATGAATGTTTTGGAAAGCCTGAACTTTGCTAATAAAATTATCCCAAAAAATGTTGAGATCCTTACAAAAAAGATGCAGACCAAGGGCTTGTACAGATGCTGAATTTCCTAATATGCTGTTCCTAATGCTTTCTGAAGTGAAGCCTCTCCAGTGTGTGTGTGTGTGTGTTAGGGACCTGAGTTGTCAGCTGTCAGTTCAGATATTGACATTGGTCAGGCTCAGCTCTGAACCTGGACACTGAGCTCATAAAACCAGTCTCAGGAGGTGTACGAGAGTTTGAGTGTGTATGTGTGTGTAGTGCAGCAGTATCTCTTGGGTGGTTTTCACTAGCTTAACCTGCAGTAGGGTTGTAATTAACTGAGGCTAATTATTGGCAGGCAGGGGTTAGGATGCCCGTGAGAGGTCCCTTTGCTGCCTGCACAGATAATCACAGCTTAGGGCTCTGTCAGAGGGTAACCCTCCATCTGTGTGTGTGTGTTTCAAGTAGAGCTTCATAGATTTTTACTCATGAGTGTACTCCATCCAGCAAAGCTCACTTTACCATACAACCCTCTCTGTGCACTTACTGGCCACTTTATCAGAAATTCTTACTTTGTAGCTCCACCATGCTGATGTACAAAGAAGTGCCTCTCATGTCTGTAGACACTCAGGCTCATCTCTTCACATCATATAAAGTGTGTTGACTTGCATAATAAGGCTGCAATGTACAACTTTTTTTATTTAACTCAGTTAATCTAGTGATTATTTGATCAGTTAAATAATCAAGTAAACATGCCTTCTTCAGCCGGCTGTCATTTTGTTGCCCGACACACCATCATCATTTAAATAATGTGATTCTTGGGCTATTTTGGCTGTTTTTGAATACTTTAAATGTTGTCATTACGTAGCACATTAAAAAGTTGACCACATTTGTTTGGTATCTATAGATGGCTGTACTCAGTAAATCTGCCAGTGTTAAATCAACACTATTAGAGTTAATTTAACACTGAGAGTGTCAAAATGTAACACTCTCAGAGTTAATTTAACTCTAATAGTGTTGATTTAACACTGGCAGATTTACTGTGTAGTTGTGGAGTGAACATTTAGGAGGGTAGCAAATCTATGAGATGTTAATGTTATATGAATATATTGTTAGTTGAATATGTTGGTGAGCACCATTGTTGGTTGTTTAAGAAGGTGGGATGGGGGTGGGGCTTATTAACTTTCCATGTAGGTTATCATGCAAAAAGTTTTTAAAAATTTCAAAAATTTATATTCTAAGTTTTGTTCCAAAAGTGATAATGTAAAGTTTTATTTATTTATGTTTGAAACAGAGTTATAAAGAGTACTAAATGATTTTACTCAAATAGAAGTGTTTTTACTATGGTGAAAGTAAAATTACTTATGTAAAAATCAACTCAAAACTTACAGTATTAGTCAAACAGTTTTAGACCTTCTGCACATTCAGTGTTTTTTCATTATTTAAAAATGGTCTACACTGTAGATTTATACTAAAATCATCCAAACTATGAAGAAATACATATGGAATTATTTAATAAACAAACAAGTGTTAAACAAACCAGAATATGTTTATATTTTACATTCTTCAAAGTAGGCACCTCTTGTTTAGATGACAGCTTTCTTGGCATTTTCTCAGTCAGCTTTATGAGGTAGTCACCTGGAATGGCTTTCAGTTAACAGCTGTGTCTTGTCAAGAGTTCATGACTTGCATTTCTTGTCCTCTTAATGTGCTTGAGACATCAGTTGTGTCCCAAATATTTGGCTGGTACTGTAATTAAAAATGTACTTTGAGAAAATGTGTCACTTGTCACCTGTGTTCAACCTATATCAGGTCTGCAATAAAATAAAAGTAGCATTAACAAATTCAATATGCTAATGTGACTGGTATGTACTTTAACCCCTTTAAAGTCTTTCTTTCTTATATATAATATGTTTAAATTATTTATAGTACTAAATGATGTAACACAATTTATAATTTAATGATCATAATTATAATGTAACGGTCCTAAAATCTCAACTATGTATCAAATATGATACACTTGGTTTTACAGAGTCAATGTAAGCAATAATGGCAAGTTAATGTTTACTACAACACCAGGTTTACACAAAATATTAATGATTTCCTACCAACACCCTGTGAACCAACATTAGCAAAATTAATGCATCCTGCTGGATAAATCTGAAATTTGGTGGCTACAGTTAATTAACGTACCTGCAGATGCTTGTGCATGTTGGATGCAGAGTAGGTATGGATAGAAGTAATCTCCACATTTTGGGATAAACAAAGCTTACAGTGCGTAATGACGCTGTCACCTTTCTTGCACTTGAAGTTGAATTGCTCTATTAAATGTGGCCAAGAATTTGCTTCAACTTTAGCCTCAGCTGAACATGATTGGGATTCAGATTCTGCATTTAGTTACTCGGTCTCCATTTTTTAAACTCCAGTTACTTCTAGAGCATTTTATCTCACCTGCCTGACATAGAATAACTTTGTTGTAGGAAATCATATAAATCACATGATTTCTTGGCACATAATTCATGGAGGCTTTTTTCATTAAGTAACAGAGGCAATTTAGATTGTATCAAAGAAAAATACCTCAACAAATATGTTTAAGTAAAAGTAAAATTAAAAAACAAAAAGTGCTAAAAACAAGTTACAATAAATAGAAAATAGTCCTAATATTTTGTTAAAATTAACACCCATTTTGTTCAATATTATTATAATCGATTATTATTACCTCCAAAACTGTAGAATTATTTAATCATCACCTTCAGATATATAAATTACAAAGCACTGGTGTATTATTTCACTTCTAGCATCTACATCCAAACATGATCTACACCAAAATGCTAACAACATTGTAAATGATCATGTAAATGACATATTGTGGTGATAACTTCACATTTATAGCAAAGCAACAGGTGTTAATTCAGCTATGGCCTGAACATACACAAACCATATTCAATTACCATCTGAATCCCAGCCAAGAATCTATAAGCTTTTGGAAGTGAAGGAAAGGGAAAAGAGAAAATTGAAGGTTCATGGGAGGCTAGAACACATGGGAAATCACCACACTGCTCAGTACCACAGACATCTGTATAGCACTCCACTGGGGGATGATGGGACACTGGAGGTCACTAGAGAGGGGTCAGGCTGGACAAAGGCACACCAAGCTTCTATTTTCATTTGTTTCTCCCTTTTGTCCTTCTCCTCATCATGCCATTCCTCTTCTATTCTCTTTTCTTCTCTTTGGAGTTACAGTACTATGAAAAAGTCTTAAAAGATATTTAAATCTCCTTTCCAGTAAGTTTCCTGAAATTCTATGAAATATACCCAAATGCATTTATATAATAATTACATATGTAAGCATATAGTAAGTTACAATGAACTACATCATTATAACAGCAAGTGTGTTATTATTTTATTTTATTTTTTTCAAAACAAATGTAATGGATATTTTATCTGTTGGAAAAACAAGGCATTACAATTAGACTAAGTTACAGTTGAGACCGTATGGAAAACTGGGAAAAAACACAGTGTTTCTTACATCTATTTGGACTTTTATTTCATTGCAGACAGTGTGAATGTGAAAACATGCAGCATCAATGCACAAAAGTCCGTCTTTTCCACTGATGTCCATGCATTTTTAACAAGACAATGCAAAAGCACATGCTGCACATCAAAAAGGCAAGGCTGTGGAAGAAGATGATAGGGGTACTGCATTTGCCTACCTGATTATGTGTTGTATAAAAGCCTTCCCAGTGTTTTAGTCCTTGTCAGTCATTATATGTCTACCCAGAGAGTATATGTTAACTTTGTATGGTCACCACGGTTTTGTACATTGTTTATAGTTCAGTAACTGTTTGTATTCACAGTTTACTGTAGTTATATGACATTTCATATTTAAGTCTTTGCCACAGCGTTTGTTTTGTTTGTTTGTCTTCAATAAACCTTCTTTCTGGATTGCATGCTGCGACCTCTCCTCCTTAGCCACAGTCACTCTGACAGTAATGGCAGTTTTACAACAGGGATGGTTTTTGTCTCTTTTTTTGTACTTTTTCCCTTTGCAACCCCACTTAAACTGAGCCCTAGCTTTGAGTGAGAAATAATTCATTTAAAAAAGTACACCCTGCGTTTGCTCTTGCTAGTAATAAATGCAGTGTTACAATTTTGTAATTTTTCTTGATCCTTTCTCCTGCATGTGTTGTAAAACATTACTCATGCCCCTGTAATGTGTTCACATTCTCTATAAACTACAGTTAATGCTATGCAAGTCTGCCTCTGCAGCTTAGAAAAATACAAGTGACTGCTTGTGTACTGTTTACTATAAGAGTGATCATGTCCAGTGGTACATATTCATCACTTTTACTCAGGCCAATTAGAGCAGGATCTGCTGTACCATCACTTTTAATGCAGGTTATTTTCATATCTGCATCTATTACCCCAGTGCACATATGAACAGGGCATCCTTCATACCAATGTGTTTGTGTAATGATAAAGATAACGTATCTCATCAGTGCTTGTGATTACAGTAATGATCTTGCTACATTGCTTCTTTGGTCTTTCATTAAGATAAGCTATCTGCAAACTGGGGGAGTTCAGTCTGCAGGTACAGTTTATCAAATGAATACATGCACATAGGCCTAAAACTTTGTCTTTAGCTGGTACATTTGGCTCTGTAACAGAAAGGGTGACCAATGAGGGGAGAACACTGGACATGTTGGTGTTTGTTTGTGAATTCTGGGAGATCATAACTGGAAACAGTGGACCAGTTAACTTCTATAATGAACACAGGAGAACAAAAAAAGGAATCACAACTGAATGAACACTCTGTGCCAAGTCTGGTTATTTCCAGTATTAGGTTGGTGGTCATAATATTATGATATGACTGTGTATATATAGAATACACATTGACCTAAGCAAACCATCTTGGGAATAGGCTTGTAAAAAACACACCTATCATTAGAATAAATCCAAATAAATGTACATGGAATTAAAAAGTAAACAATCAAAATATTAAAATTACACTAATATCAGTAGCAGCGGGCGGCATGATGGCTTAGTGGTTAGCACGTTCGCCTCTCAGCGCTGAGGTCTTGGGTTCGAGTCCACATCTGAGCGGAGTTTCCATGTTCTCCCCGTGTCTGCGTGGGTTTCCTCCGGGGTCTCCGGTTTCCTCCCACAGTCCAAAAACATGGAGGTCAGGTGAATTGGCTACTCTAAATTGCCCATGTGTGTGCATGTATGTGTATGTGTGTGCGTGTGTGTTCACCCAGCGATGGACTGGCGCCCTGTCCTGGGCTTAGTTGAATAGTGTAATGCCCTGCCCTGTGCCCAGTGAGGGGGTGGGGGACTAACCGCGACCCTGATAAGGATTAAGCGGATGTGATAATGAATGAATGAATCAGTAGCAGCCGATTATAAATTACTTCTCTAAAATTGTAATGCAATTACTCAGTATGTCTCATTACTCGTTGTTTTACTTCAGTGTTACTTGTTTGCTGCTAAAAGAGTACAAACATACACAACACATTTTCAGTGCTCTAGTTTGAATCTCTGTTAAAAACAGCTGCCTCAAAATAACATTTATTTACATATTATCTATCTACGTATTTACATATTGCGTACATTTATTTCAGAATAAAAACTGAATCAGATCTGTTTAGGTGAGGTTTGGGCTTCCTTTAGTTTTTTTTAATCATTGCATACTGCAGGGACATAGTACCAAATTCTGTATAATATTAATATTTAAAGGAAAATAAAATTCTAAAGTCCTCATGGGCCCTCACCCCACTTGGAGCCCTGATAACTCAGTCCCACTTTTCACCCCACTTTAGGGTTGCCACCTTTCATATATTGAAATAAAGAACACCCATGGGGCAGTGTGTGTGTGTGTGTGTGGGGGGGTATGGAATATAAACATTATATATATTAATAAAATATATATATATATCTGGCGATTGCTCTAAGACTGCAATGGAAGCTCAGCTTCCCCTAAAATGTAAAAAAATAAGTGATCAATAATATACTGCTACAACGCGCTCAACTTTTGTTCAGAATCAGCTTCTTATCACTGGTAACGATGCGGCTTTCCTCTCACTCATTCCCGCAGCTTCACAGTGCTTTAAACAGGGTGGACGCTCAGCGTCCACGGAGTTCAATAGCGGAGCAAAACGTGCAGCGAAACGAGACAAGTCATTGGATAAACGCTGGGCTTTGTCTCGCCCATCGGACGCTCAGCGTCTCTGGGGGTCTATGGGGCAGTGGGCTGACCTCGGCTGGCCCGGATGCTCAGCTTCTGCATGATGATTGGATGATGTGTCTGAGGCTGAATCCCTTTTTGATTGACAGCTAAATGAGCGAATCAGCGATCTTTTGTGTAAACATACGTGGGAGCATTTTTTTTTTTATTTTCATTCTGTTCTGAGTTGAACCGAAGACTTTCCTAATCATCTTAGCGGCATTTTCTTCAAGTCGAGCTTTTATTTCTGGTGTTTTTTTGTAGCTGCTTGTGTTTGGAGACTGACTTGTATCACTCTTTCTGACTTCTATTGCAGTTTCTGTCCAGCGGTAGCACTCACAGGCGGACACACTTCACACTAGCCTCGCGCCAGTAAAGAGCTTCTCCTGTTTTTAAAGCGGTTCAAGTCTTACACCCGCAACACCATGAGCCAAGGCCGTTTAAGCAGCCTAGCTCTGCTGACCATTGAGAGGACACTAGTCAAGTCCCTGGAAAAGACGCCTTGTTGGTACGACAGGATCACAGATCATTTTCTTGAAAAGGAATGGAGGGTAGAATTTACGTATAAATAAACCGACACATTTTATGATGTAGGCCGGAATTGAGCTTCCCCTCCTTGAAAAACCAGCATTCGCCACTGATATATATATGTTTTTTTTTTTACAAATATTAATACAGTATTTAAAAATATTTATTAATATTTTATTAATCGTTACTAGCTACTATTAACAATATACTAATAACTAATCAATATTAATGCGCTATATAAGTTCAACTTATTATTATAATGCATTATTAAATATGAATAAAGGGTTAAAAACAGCAGATTTCTTCACTGAAACTTGTGTCAAACTTCACTCCAACTCATTACCAACAGTTTTACACTTATTTTTGGAATGTGTGGTCAATAGACCTAATTTACATAAAATTACACCTAGAATGATACACATTATAGACATAGACTTATAAGATCCGTTACTAATTTCTGATTGGCTGTTTGCTGTGAATTCAGAGAAGCGTGTTCTTCACTAAACGGAGGAAAGACAATCAGAGAGTTCTGCGTGAATCTTGCTCTGTTTAAAAAGTGTGCACTTGGCACTTGGCAGTGAAACAGATGAAGTGACAGCGGGGCCAGCCAATCACAGATTAGCAATAAACGGCTGAACTAATCAGCGAGATTGTAGGCGGGCTTCAGATTGAGCAGCACCACTGGATCCTGTTTGACTCATCTCCGTTTAATATAACGTGACAGTATCTTTGGAGGGCGCTCTCAGTTCAATCACATTTTCCCCCCTTTGATGAAAATACGGAACAAATCGCGTCCCGTATCGGCTCAATACGGAACATGACTTTTAGTTCACAAATAAGGAACGATTCCGTATTTTACGGGACGGGTGGCAACCCTACCCCACTTTAACGCCCCTGACATACTGTCATGACGAATAATCAGCAGAGAGGAAGCAGAAGTGTGCAGATAAAAATTAATGCAGTTTAATGACAACGTGGGAAGATCCAAAGCCATAAACCAAAAAACAATCCAAATTCAAATTTAGAACAGATCTAAACAGAGGCTGGAAAACAGGCCAAGGTCAGAGTAAAAAGAAAGGTCAACCAGAACAGCTAAGTCTACAGGCTAGGCTAAACTAGCGAGTAGGCTAAAGCTAAGGACAGGAAACAACTAGGAAGATAAATTAGGAGCTAATGCTAAGGCTGTGCTAACAGGCAAGTGATGAGTACAAAAGGCTAATTCAAGGAACAAGATATAACAAGGAACAAGATCTAAGGGAAGACAACTAACATAAGAAGGCTAACAGAGAGAGCAAAGACAAGATCAAAATTAGAAACAAGGACAGAACAGGAAAACAGATCAGAATACAGAACGCTCAGTATGCACTTACAAAAGTGACAATACTTCGCAATGAGAGAATGAGAGAGGACCGGCTTCATAGGAGAAGTGATGAAAGGGAAAAAGGTACAACTGACATTGAAGTAACAGAGTACAGCTGAGATGGAGGTCACATGACGAGAGCAGTCCTAAGAGGGATTCTGGGAAATGTAGTTTGGGTAAGTGCAGGGAAACTACAGAGGAATGAATGAGATAGGTGAGGTTAGTGAATGAGAACAATGGGATGGACATGAAGACAAGGGATGATAGGAAATGGAGTTTAGAGCGATGCTTGAGGAAACTGGAGGAGCAGGGCATGAGGCATATATACTATCACACCACTACCATTTCAGTGTCATTCATGCGCGTAATTTGCAGGGGGGATAGGGGGGTTATGACCCCCCCAATAATCTGATCCAATCACTATAACCCACCCCCAATAAAGTCACATAATTTCAATTTACAAAAACATCTTTCATGAATAACTTGTTCATTTTCTTTATTCATGATCAATTTTGGGTAAAATACAGATTTGAGGTAAAGGATAGTAGGGAACAGAAGTACAGGTAGGGTAACAAGAGTAAGTGATTGGAGTGGATAGAGTAAGTAAGGAGACATCAAAGGGACGTGAATGGGTTTGATGTAAAGGGTCTTAGGGAGAATCCTGACGAGAGCAGTACACTGGAGGTAGAGTCGACA
>BRDA01013708.1:16825-31927 GCA_036984385.1 Crenuchus spilurus | reverse complement strand
ATTATTTACATAATATATGTCACTCCTTTTATTCATAAACTTGTGGGACGCTTAAACATTCAAGAGGGTGAACAAATTCGCAGGGTGTTCAAATACTTATTTTCCTCACTGTATATAATACATTTATTACTAAACATATACTGCGAATCAGAACCAGACGTCTCAATATTCTACAACACAAATATCTACATTTTGTTTACTATCAAGAACCCACTGGTGAACGTACACATGTTTATGTGCAATGTTTATGGTGGTAAAATAGTGATAAATCTGAAAATATTAGAAAAACTTTGTAATTCCCGAATAATGTAACACATAATAATAATGTAACCCAGAAATGTAACAGTTTTTGGAGTTTGACTCAGACTAGATAGCAATAAAACCCAATAATGTAATAGTATTTTATCCATTAGTGTAATAAAATATTTAACAATAATGTACTACTGTATTGGGAATGTACTTATAGTCAAGACTATTTTATTTCATTATTTTATTTTAAGTGCAAAAAGTGATACATTTCTGAGTGTTGGTACATTATTTGAAAATTACATGATCTGGTTTTACATATTCATAGCAGTTTGATGTGAGGAAGCTTTGAGAAGCATTCAACACTTCAGACATGTGGTTACTGCCAGCGCTATTGTAAACAATTGCATTACACTTCCTGTTTTGGTCAGTCAGAGTGGTGTTTTGGGGAATCAGACTCAGATTTTTTGCCTCTCGATCGTGTTTCAGACCAGATAGAATATATCAAACACCAAGTTCCAAGCATAATCTAGTACTGTATACTGGTCAGCAACTGACTGGGTACTGTCCGTAGCCAATGTTTTGTTAAAAAGTTCTCACAGTTTACCTCAGATTTAGTTAATCAGTTAAGACATGCTTAGCCCATTCAATTTCATAGCTCCTGTATAAAGCTGATGTAGCGAATAACTAATTGAAGCTTTGACTGCAACATTGATTGGCATGGTGCTAAAACTGTGACTTAATTTTCTAGTTTCTGCTACTTTATGACTGTTTTTTAATGAAAAAACATTTGGCTGTGCTCTCTTCGTGTGGGTAAGATGGCAGAGTCACCCTAACACTATTAAACAATGTCGACTGACTCGGGTGTCTGCCAGGCGACTGGCAGAACTGGGGATCTGCGCTTTCCTCTGTGTTCGCTAGCTGCCTGGTGCCTGGTGCTGATGTATTGCCAGCAGTTCTTAAAAAAAATTGACTTGGCATCACTGGTATTGGAGGACGCCTGTGCTCGTCTGCCCCCTCCCAAATGACATAATAAGTCAGGGTTGGCACTGGCTCATGAAACCTGTTAGCCATTGTGGCTAAGGGGCTTAAAACTTTCTTAGCCACATAAGGATTTGACTAGCCACAGATTTAACAGCTACCTGTGGCGAAGACAGTTAGTCATGCTTTAGCCACAGTTAGCCAATCTTAGCCACAGGCACTTACATGTACATGATATCAGAAATCATTTGGTGTAATGGATTTCTGATCATATTTACAGATATTTATAGATATTTACTCTCTGTAGAGCAAATAAGAGTGATAAAAATAGAAAATATAGAGCAACAATTGAATTAAAAATAAAAGATTTCCAATGTGTACAGCTCTTTGTCGACTTGTTTATTTATTCCAGAGACAGTCTCTCACAAGCCTGGGAATAACTGTGTATGACTATGGTGACTCTGACCATGTTTACTTACATAAGTTTTGTTGAATGCAAACCATGTTGGGTTATCCTGAGTGCAGTTTCAATTCAACCATGATGTACTGACAACTGCCATGTGGGGAGAACTATGGCGTTATATTTGTGCCACAATTCTGAGCGAGCAAGAAGAGTTTTGCACGCACATGAACTCAATAGTGTATACAAATCTCTCTCCTGCGTGCTCAACACTGCCCTCCCACGCTCAACATTTCTCTCCTGCGCTCAACACTGCCCTCGCGCGCGCTCAACATTTCTGATCTGCACGCTCGCTTCGATTTGTACCGCGCATGCGCATGAGCATGTCAGTTTTATTGAATTCATTGAATCAGAGTCGTTTTTAGTGAAGGATGAAAACTTTTGCACTTTATTTATTTATTAAATGTATGTTTAATTGTTTGTTAAAAAGAAGTCATTTACGTTTTCCACACTTTGCAGGATTACTTAGACGATGTGGAGCATATGTGCGTTTACAACAGCAGGGTTGCCAGGTCCCCAAAAGTCTCCATCCCAATGTCTGACATAAAGCTCCCTCCCTATACAACCTGTGTCAGGCCGAGGCCGCACCTCACTAATGGAACGCTCCCGAGCCCACGCCTCACTGTTGGAACGCACCCTCATCAGACAGCGCTTGCCAGCACTGAGCACCAAACCAATCAGCAGAGAGAGCGCAGATCGCTCTCTCCCGAATATTGAACCCACCTGCAGCTCATTCCTGGCCCACGCTATTTAAACCAGGCACTCACCTCACTCTGGGTGAAGTAACGTCGCCAGCTACATGCTACTGACTTTCCGAGCCATTTCTACTCGGCTTATTTCGAACCTTTGATCCACAGAACCCTGTTTTGAGCCTCGTTGTGGTTTCCCTGAACTCACTGTGTTTGAACTCTCTGATCCCGAGTGCAATCCCTCCTTCGTCGACTCTTCATGTTTGTAATTGCCTCTGTTTATCCTGCTTTCCTTCAGTAAAGCTCTTTAACTGTCTCTGTCGCTCCCAGTCTGCTCATTACCACACTCCACTCCTCACACCTGACACCAGCCTTATTGTTAGCATTATTATTTTTATTATTATTAGTAGTAAATATAATGTAAGATGAACATACCTCCCTTATATAATAAAGGGATCTGAACATGTAGATTTAGAGTAGAGAAAAGGGGATGTTTTAAATGCAAAGAAAAGAAATAAGGGAGGTATGTTCTTCTTACGTTATTTTTTCTACTAATAATAATAAAAATAATAATGCTAACAATAATATCTGTGATTGGACGCTCTAGATTTTAGGCTGGTGTCAGGTTGTATAGGGAGCTTTATGTCAGACATTGGGATGGAGATTTTTTGGGACCTGGCAACCCTGCTGTTGCTAATGCACATAATCTCCCCATCCTCTATGTAAATCCACCATTTAGTAAGTAATCCTGCAAAGTCCAGAAAACATAAATGACTTCTTTTTAACAAACAATTAAACATACATTTAATAAATCAATAAAGTGCAAAAGTTGTAATGCTTCACTAAAAACGACTCTGATTCAATGAATTAAATAAAACTGACATGCGCATGTGCGGTACAAATCGAAGCGAATGTTGAGCGCACGCGAGGGCAGTGTTGAGCGCGCGGGAGAGAGATTTGTATACACTATTGAGTTCATGTGCGTGCAAAACTCTTCTTGCTCGCTCAAAACATCGCGCACGCGCGCTCAGAATTATGACACAAATATAACGCCATAGTATGAGAACTGTGAGGCATGTACATTTCACAAGCTATGACCCACCTATCTCATTAATTATTTCGCGGTTATTTTCCTGACGATGTTGCTTCGGGCTATTTCGGGTGTTTACGGAGCAGCAAATAAACTGAAGATGGCGGACAGCTCACGGAGTATTGCCGGATTTTGTGATTTTCGTGGCGATTTGAATTCGCCATGCGTTAGAAAATTTCTTTTAGCCAGCGTGGCGTACTGATGACATGTTTTCCTTGTTCGCCATTGGCGACGTGGCGAGCGGCCAGCGCGAACCCTGTAAGTGACTGTGGTAGGGAGAGTTGATAAAAGGGGTGGGGTTAATTGGCCACTAAAATACATTGGGGAGAAAATCAGGGGCAAAATAAAAAAAAATTGCTGCTGTTTTACTGCACTACTATGATTTCTTTTGACCTTTGGAAGAAGCACAAAAAAATGTACTTCTTTGTTTGTGTCTGTAGATAACCGGCTGTTGGAGAAGTCCGATCTTCAGGCCGTTCTGTCAGAGAGATTACAGACCGAGAAATATGAACTGCAGAATAGACACGACCTAAGGTCAGTCAAAGCATTTACTAACCATCACCTAGTATTAGTTAGTATTTTAATGGCCACAATATTCATGTCAAAAAATTTGAGTATCATGAAAAATTTTATTTGTATTCATAATTTAATTTAAAAAATTAAGTCAAATATTTTTATTCATTAAATGTAAAGTTACATTTTAAAGTATTTTTGTGTTTTAGAAATACAGAATCTCAGTTCATTTGAATCTCAATTTCATTTGAAGTTAGAATAAAGTACTATTCAACCAGTATCAACATTAAAACCAAAAAGGCTTGAAATATGTCGCATCAAGTGTAATGAATATAAAACGTGTGAATAAACTTTTTAATAGTACAATTTTTGGAAATGCACTAGTAATCCCCTGTAAAATGACCAACACATACAGTGTTACTGTTTTAATGGAGGGTCCAAAGCAATGGGAGTGACAATGTTCAGTTTGAAGTGAACTTCAGACTGTGTAGGGAGGTGGAGGATGTTATACACATGCAGAAACAGTGCGAGAAAGAGATTTCTCAAAGTTTGAGATCATTATTGAGGTTTGTTTTTTTATTGTGTTATTAAGGAGCTAGCATCATATTCTGTAAACATTGACAGTAATATAAATGAAAAGCTTTTATCGTTTACTCATGGTTTTATTTCAAGAAATCAAATAACTAGTGCATTTCTAGAAGAAAATTCAAAGCTATTTTTTCAGCAACCCCAGTTGGTTGGTCTCCTGACTAGTAGATAAGATGTTGCTTCCACTTCCAAGTGGAAGACTTCAGCTTTGTGAGGCAATAATCATAAAACACTGCAGAAATCAACATAAATACTTGCATTTCCCTTATCTGCATTGTCACAGCCAGTCGGTGTTTTCACACAGGTTCATTTTCTGTTCAGACGTTTGCATGCTTAGCTCTCCCTTCCTCACAGAATGGTGTAGCTTAGCTCCCAAACTGGAGTTAATGGTGGCAGAGATAATTCTAATGAGATGTGCAGAATTGTGCAAGGGGAGCCCAGTTCTTTAGACCAAAAAACCTGACTAGGGTGTCATATTTTGCACTTACAGCTATAGTATCAGAATAAAAACATTTTTCATAGTATAAACTTTAAAGCTTTAGGGGGCAGCGGTCAGTAATGTTTGTTTGTTTATTTGGGTTTCAGCTACTCAGTATAGGTGGTCACTATGACATACATCAACTGTTTTTCTCTGGAGGAATGTTATCTGGAATTGAACATATTGATCTTGTTCTGTAACTCATATTTGCATCCAGTTAATTGTAATTAAAATGGTTGTGTGTGTGTGTGTAGCCCAGGTGCTGAGTCTCTACAACAGGAGATGGCTCAGATCCGGATCCGACACCAGGAGGAGCTCACTGAATTACATAAGAAGCGAGGAGAGGTATATTGCCCTCTACACTTCCTGTAGAGTTTTACAGTTTGTCAGAATGTTTGTGTTGATCATATGAACATTACAGGTCACTTTTTAAATAAACAATAGAAGACATATCACCCCCTGTACTTCCTATAGAGTATTATAGTCTATCAGAATGAGTTGTTTTGCTTTATTGAGAACTTTTTTAATTAAATAATATAAACTTTATATAATGTAATGAGTTGCTGTTATCATGTTCAGGTTAAAATTTAATATTCTTGTTCTGAATTATTGCTGTTTTTTATTTTTATGTTTGTATAAATATTTTCTTAAATAAACCAAAATGTGTGTGTGTGTGTTTTGCAGCTGGCCCAGAGTGTGATTGAACTGAATAATCAGATTCAGCAGAAAGACAAGGAGATACAGAGCAATGAGGCCAAGTGAGTATCTTTTTTAATAGACTTCTTTTTGAAATTTGCCGCTTTACCTCACGTGACTAATACCGTCATAATTTTTAGATACCATCACCATATTTAAATACCACGGTATAGCAAAATACCTTTATACCGCCCAAGCCTACCTCTGGTGTGACTGTCTCAAACATGGTTCAGCACATTATATCTTTTATATATTCAGAAGAAAATCATACAAATGTTAATACCTCAGGTATCATTTATGAGAGTCTGTTTTAGTAAATGTTGAGCATTTTTATCATCCATATGTGGAGAAACGTAGGTACATCACGTCCATTGGTGTGTCCTCATATCCTGAGTAAATGAAGAAATTACACAGTAGGGCTGGGCGATAAACTGAAAATTTACTGATACCGAAATTTATGACGATAACCGACGTCATTTTGGCCATGTCGGTATTTTCGGTATCTTAAAAAATGAAAAGAAAAGTAGTTTTGCCATTTTTGGTAACTACATTCATGTCCCTTTTAAGACGCAGCGCTCCGAGCTGTTTGTAGTGCAGTATGTAGTCATGTGACTACAGGCTGCTCTAACAGCGTGGGCCTTACAGAGAATAGTCGGACTGCAAAGCCACAGAGCCACAGATTTACACCAGCAGTTTCACACCAGTGGCAGCCTATACACGATAAACACATGTAAACTGCGAATGTTAAAGGAGGTTTGCGACGGTTATATGTGTTCCAATGCATATTTCCATACAAGAAGGAAGATCGTTGCCAATATATGAGCAATGTTACACATGCTGCGACAAATATCATTACCCGTTTTGCTCCATAGAGTATTATAAGCCAACATCAGCCAGTAAACTTAGGAGTCATCTCACACTACATTTTAACCAAGCAGTCCAACATGAAGGTAAGTCAGTTAACACATCAATAACAATCTTTTAACACAACAGTACAACATAGGTTGTACAATAAGTCACACAATATATAACATATAATAGTTATCTACAATGCTGAACATGTCATAGCTGTATATAATTATATAAATAATCAGACTAATTATATAAATATTAGACTACTGATATAAATATTAGACTAATGATATAAATATCAGACTAATTATATAAATATCAAACTAAATCAGACTAATTATATAAATATCAGACTACTAATGTAAATATCAGACTATATAAATATCAGACTAATATAAATATCAGACTAAATCAGACTAATTATATAAATATCAGACTACTAATATAAATATCAGACTAATATAAATATCAGACTAATTATATAAATATCAGACTAATTATATAAATATCAGACTTTGTAAACTGCACGTATGATTAAGCCTCAAATTACAACTTTTAAAACAGTTTACTCAACAAGGTTTATATACCTTGTTGTCATTTGAGGCTTAATCATATTTATATAATTATATACATCGTTAGATATTGTACAATTTATGTTGTACTGTTGTGTCAAAAGCCGGTTACTGTCATTACTAAGCCTTTCAGAGACCTACAACTATTTTTATGGCCCCACACTTTATAGAATTTATTTTCTCATGTTTCAGGATACACTATTCACCGATGTGGCTTAGGGTGCAGGGCACAACTCCATTACTGAGCCCACCCAGTGTAAAGCTGCATGCACCCAGTGCAGATCTGTGCCCACCCAGTGTAAAGCCCAGTACCAAGCAGTGTCCACCCAGTGTCAAGCCATGTCCACTCAGAGCAGAAGACGACCTGGGATTTTATGCACTCAAAAGAAGAGTTCACGTGAGATCTGTTGTCTGGGAAAAATGTCCTATGTGTAAAGTTTTTATGAACAGATGCAACATCAGAAAGCATATTGACCGTAAACATACAAACCAGGAGCTTTTTGATGTAAATTCTAAATACCACCTCTACCATCTAAATAGTGAGTGTATTGGTGAGGTTAATGTTGTCTTTTCTGTCCAAGACATTTTCTTCCATTATTTATGCTTTAAAGTTAATTAAAGTGGTAATAAAAAGGGAACTGTACCATCAATATAACTGGCTGTGAAGTCGTTATGTTGGCCTAACACATTCTTTATTTTTTGTGTGTGTGTGTGTGTGTATTAGTATTATCGTCCATTTATCGTTATCGAGGTGAACTGCTCAATATATCGCAATATTGATTTTAGGCCATATCGTCCCAGCCCTATTACACAGACAGCCTTATTTAGTTGAAGTGCCCTATTTGAGGTCATGTGACTGAAGCCCATGACATGACCACATGATCAGATTTAGGCTTAGAATTTGTAATACTTCACTTTATTTCAGACCAAAAGTGATCAGATTTGTTGTCCTTTATTGTGACTGAAGAAGTCCAACAAGTTCAGCTTAAATAGGTGTTACTGATAATTTTGTATTAAATATGTAAATGTATACAAAAATAAGTCTCTAATCATGAAAGTAAATGTGTCTCCTGTTATTTGTATATTAGCTAAGACTACTTATTGAGATTTTTCTTACAAACCGGATACCAAAGAAGTTGGGACACTAAACAAATTGTGAATAAAAACTGAATGCAATGATGTGGAGATGGCAAATGTCATTATTTTATTCGTAATAGAACATAGATGTCAGATCAAAAGTTTAATCTGAGTAAATGTAACATTTTAAAGGAGAAATATGTTGATTAAAAATTTCAGTGTCAAGAAATCCCAAAAAAGTTGGGACAAGTAGCAATAAGTGGCTGGAAAATGGAAATTGAGCATATAACGAACAGCTGGAAGACCAATTAACACTAATCAGGTCAATTGACAACATGATTGGGTATAAAAAGAGCTTCTCAGAGTGTCAGTGTCTCTCTGAAGCCAAGATGGTAAGAGGATCACAAATTCCACCATTGTTGCGCAGAAAGCAATACCAGAATGGTGTTACCCAGCATAAAATAGCAAAGACTTTTAAGTTATCATCATCAACCGTGCATAACATCATCAAAAGATTTAGAGAATCTGGAACAATCGCTGTGCGTAAGGTTCAAGGCCATAAAACTACTGGATGCTCGTGATCTCTGGGCCCTTAAACGTTACTGCACCTCAAACAGGAATGCCACTGTTAAGGAAATAACAGAATGGGCTCAGGAATACTTCCAGAAAGCATTGTCAGTGAACACAATCCACCTTGCCATTCGCTGTTGCCAGCTGAAACTCTAAGTTCAAAGAGGAAGCCATTTCTAAGCAAGCTCCACAAGCTCTCCTCTGTCACCAGACGTCTGTTGAGTGTTGTAAGAAGAAGGGGGGATGCCACACAGTGGTAAAAATGGCCTTGTCCCAACTTTTTTGGGATTTGTTTGACACCATGAAATTTTGAAACAACATATTTTTCCCTTAAAATGATACATTCTCTCAGTTTAAACTTTTGATCTGTGATTTGTGTTCTATTCTGAATAAAATATTAGATGTTGGCACCTCCACATCATTGCCATCATTCATCAGTCATCATTCAGTTCTTATTCACAATTTGTTTAGTGTCCCAACTTTTTTGGAATCCGGTTTGTATATCTCGCCATCAGACACAACTCGGACTCAGAACTCAGTTCAATGAAACAATTGACAGTTAGTGACCCCTATCAGATTTCATGTAAAGTACGGTATTTGATTTTATTTATTTAAAGAATTGTTTCACAAAATGAATTACTGCATGCTTTATCAACTATACATATAATAGTAGTATGTTAGTATGTATTTTACACTTTCAAAAGTACCAGTTACGCCAATTATCAATTCTAATAATTAATGTGTTGAAATATAAAATTTATTTTGAAATAGATTTTTTCATGATGAGTTAGAAAGATGAACCTTTTTGCTGGTTTCGTAAATGGAAATAAAATAATGTGATTGGTCAGGTGTTTTCATTGTTGTGGCTGTAGCTGTGAATTGTTACTTCACATTTTGGAATAATGTAACCATTAAAGCTGAAATTTTTAATGAGGGGTGGTGCTGAAGAGCATGGAAACTTTGACTCCAAGTGTTCCCGGGTTGAGTGAGCTGTGTCTGGCTGAAATGTGATGCTACATTGCAGCTATTAGACCTTCTGAGAGTTCTTCAGCCTTTGATAATGATCCTTTACTGAGCAAGTGAAGTGACTAGACCAGGGACTGGGGAGATTTCCCCTCTGGTTGGGACACTGTGTGCTGTTTTGTTGATTGTATTTTACTAAAGCACTGGGGAAAGCTACTATATAAATTAAACTGTGGTGAAGGTACTGTTGGAAGGGCTCAAAACTGCACTTATAACTCCACAAGACCATATAAAATACACACTTGTGTTATATACAGTTTAACATATTCATCAATAATAAAACAATAATAAACAAAAATAAAAGGGTATTAGAGGGAAGGAGTTACTGCAGCTGGTTAATGGTCTGTTGTCTCAGCCTGTTCAATGTCTGAGCTCTTATGATGTAAAATACAGCAATAAAATAACAAAAAACTCTTTAAACTCACTTCATATTTCTGTGTGTGTGTAGAATGTTAGAGTATCAGCAGCAGATATCTCAGCTGGAGGGTGAATGCCGTGATTTGCGGAACTCTCTGGCGGACTTGGAGCGAGCCAATCAGACACTGCGGGACGAGTATGATGCATTACAGATCACATTCAGTGCTTTAGAAGAAAAGCTACGTAAAACTACAGAGGATAATCAGGAGCTGGTGACCCGCTGGATGGCTGAAAAAGCTCAGGAGGCTAACAGACTCAATGCTGAGAATGAGAAGGACTGCAGGTTAGACCATGTTTGCATAATATTCACTGGATATTTCCAAAACATTCTCATCATATTTAAAGAATATTCAGTGTCTACAGAATATTAATTTAATATTTACTAAATATTCTCGTTTTATATTTAAAGTATTCACTAAATATTTACAGTACATTTATTGGAAATTTAAAAACATGTTTATATTTACAGAATATTCATAAACTTTTACAGAGAATTTACAGAATATTTTCTTTATTGTTTTTGCAAAAAATACAAAAGTTCACAAGACTATTTTCAGACTGTTCACTCCATATATACAGCACAGACATGTGCTGCACTTTTTTTGAAATAAAATTTCTCTAAAGGTCTTCACTGTGTATTTAACTGCAGTGAAGACCTTTAGAGAATTGGGAATAAACCTCTGAAGTGTTTCAGAGTGAGCAGTGATTAAAACCGACTGATAAACTGCTGGAAGGCTTTATTTTGTATTAATCTTTAGATCATACACAGACTGAATAGTTTCATTTACAAACACTGTGAACTTCCTTTAACCCCCCTTCTGTTAACACTGAACACACATATAAGCTTCAGGCAGTGTGGTGAAGAAAAGGTCTTCATGTCCCTGATCTTTGTTCAGTTCTTTATTCTTTTTTTAATGAAACATTTCCTGCTAAAGTTGATGCTGTTATATAATAAAAGCTTGTCTTTTACAGGGAAACTGTTGTTAAGTAATCTGCCTTTTCTCCCAGAAAAAAATATGTCTTTAGTTTGTTAATTGTTATGACATTTTCACAATTATTGATGGGGAAGACCAGCTGATGCTAATTCAGTATTACAGTTTTTATGATGTTTTAAGCCATCCAGTGTGTTTGACAACTTCCAGGGCTTAACTCAAGTGGTAGTTTAGTTTCAACCAATTCAAACCAAATTTTAAAAGATTTATTGTCAAACAATCCAGCTTTTTAAAGTTGTAGCAGTTATAATTTAGAGCTTAGGAGTTCACACTTCATTACTACAGACTATACAAATGCTTTTCATTCAATTGTTACTAGTATGATTTCCTTGTTGGAGATCAGAATCAACTTTAAGGTCAGATTTGTCATCTTGTAGCTACAAGTTCTAAGATGATGTTTGACATTGAATGAGGAGAATAATGTGTTGATGTTCAGGTATACCGGGTACAATAGGAGGTTAATGTCTCAGGTATAATAGAGGTTTAATGGTCATGTCTCAGGTACAATAGAGGTTTAATGGTCATGTCTCAGGTACAATAGAGGTTTAATGGTCATGTCTCAGGTACAATAGAGGGTTAACGGTCATGTCTCATGTATAATTAATGGCTGGATCATTCTGGTAGAAGCTCAGCCTGAATGCTGTCTGAATAGCTGTTGGAATGAGTCGGGTCATTGGCTGTCTGAAACAGAAGGGGTTTTTAGGGTTTAATTATGGGTGTAGTGGTCAGTTACTACAGAATGGATTCAGGGTAAGAGTGGAGTACTCCACTTCTCTGCACTGATTTACCTTTAGTTGTAGCCGTATAGCCACAAATCATGATGCAGCTGCTTTTGATGACCAAGTGGTTGATCAGTTTGAGGTGACTGAAAGGTTTGTCAGGGTCTCCTTTTTCTGTTATAAATCATTTTAAAATCCAATTGTAGTTATTTTTTATTTCACGGCTTTGTGTGTTTTCTTGCAGACGCAGACAGGCAAAGCTGCAGAAGGAGCTGGCTGATGCTGCCAAAGAGCCGCTGCCAATTGACCCGTAAGTGTCCATGACCAGAATAATAGTAATAACACAACATAGATTAGTGTGTTTTCTGAAAATAAACAGCTTGATTGTGCCACCACAGCAGTCACCAGTCTCCAGGGTGGTTCCAGAGGTGTTGCTAAAGGATTGCTTTGCTCTTCCCAGTGGTGTGGTGTGCCTAGGTGGTTGGTTTCTATGATCTGAAGTGGTTAATATGATACTACTACACAGTTGCCATGGTCTCCTCATGGGTTGCTTAGGTGTAGCTATGTGGTTGCTATGTCCTCTTGAGTGGTTACTGAGGTGTTGCTAGTGTATATGATAACATGGACAGTGGGGAAAATAAGTATTTGATACACTGTCGATTTTTCATGCGATAAAAGTAATTATTTAAAAATCATACAATGTGATTGAGATTAGTTTTTTAGATTCTGTCTGTCACAGGTGAAGTGTACCTATGATAAAAAATTACAGACCTCCCCATTCTTTGTAGGTGGGCAAACTTCAAAACTGTCAGTGAATCAAATACTTATTTTATCTACTGTATATGACATACCCTAGAAAGTTGCTATTGTCTGTGGTTGTGAAGTTGTTGATGATTAACTAAAGATGCTACATAATTACTACAAAATCTTGTGTTCCATTCATTCACTATTTGGATATTAAAAGTTATTCTGTAATCTGATTGGATTAGGGATGATGATATTGAGGTTCTATCTGAGGATTCTGCAAAAGTACCAGGAGAGACGTCTCCAAGCAGAATGCCTAGCAGAACACCGAGGTACACCATGTTTATTTCACATTATTTAAACAGTGCAATTCACTTATCACAAGTGTAATTTGTGTTGCTCTCCTTTTCTTATCTGCCAAAAACTACAATCAACAAACTTCAATTAATTCAAAACTCAGCCGCTCAAGTGCTGACAGACCAGAAGAAGAGCACACATTACTCCTATTTTAAAGTTGTTACACTGGCTACCTGTTAGTTATCGTAGTGATTTTAAAGTTATTTTATTATAAAGCACTACATAGTCTTGCAGCAGACTACATATCAAGTATACTTTCATTTTATGGGGCAGCCATGGCATAGCGGCCTAGTGGCCTATGGCCTAGTTTTTATTTTAGGGGCAGCCATGGCCTAGTGGTAAGGATCTGGTCTTGTGACCAGAAGGTCGCTGGTTCGATCCCCAGACAGGACATGACTGAAGTGCCCATGAGCAAGGCACCTAACCCTTTAACTGCTCCCTGGGCGCTGGTGGATAAGGGCTGCCCACCGCTTCAGGCACAAATTCTCACAGCCTAGTGTGTTCACTAGTGTGTGTGTGTGTATATGACTGCACAAATGGGTTAAATGTGGAGGTCAAATCACAAGGCTAAATTGGTTGATCTTAATCTTAATTTTATAAACCAGGAAGGTGTCTCAGATCTTCTAGTGCCTCTCTTTTAGTTGTTCCTCATAGCAGGACAAAAATGTATGATGATGCCTCTTTTAACCACTATGCTCAAAAATAATGGAACAGCCTCCCTGTAGAGCTGAGATCAGCTGAAAAAGTTAATATATTTAAATCCAAATTAAAAACTGACTTATTTAGTCTGGCTTTTATGTAATGTTTTATAATCATTTCATAGTTTTAGTCAGAATACTTCTCCTTATTTCAATTTATATGTATGTATTTATTTTATTTATTTATTTTGTTTTATATTCATTATTTTTATTTACTTTTATATTTAATTAAACATCCATTTTACTTTCATTCTACACTTACATTTTATATTTTCATTTAACTCTTTATACACTTTCATTTACTGTTTTTACACTTCTTATTAGTCATATAATTTGTTTTGTCATCTTTTCTGGTCAATCATGTGTAAAACACTTTGAACTTCAATTTGATTTGTATGAAAAGTGCTATGAATAAAGTTTTGATTGATTGAAACTGATTTCTTACAACAGAAAAATCTTATTGTTTTTATACAAATGTGCTCTTTACATGTAATAATTAATTTTGATATATTACTAACATTAGTAATATCATTGAAGTACAAATTTAAAAACTGAAAATGAATATTGTAGTAATAATAGTAATGCCTTTTTGTCTTTAGTAAACGTCTGTCTCAGACTCCACCCTCTGGACTACTTGACTCAATCTCCAATATCTTTGGGTATGTGTGTTTGTGTGTTGATGATGTATGGTGTTGATATAAGGTGATCTGTTGATATAAGGTGTGTCTGTCCCTGTGTGAAAATATCTGTCTGTGTGTCTGTCCCTGTGTGTAACTCTCTGTCTGCGTGTCTGTCCCTGTGTGTAACTCTCTGTCTGCGTGTCTGTCCCTGTGTGTAACTCTCTGTCTGTGTGTCTGTCTCTGTGTGTAATTCTGTCTGTGTGTCTGTCCCTGTGTGTAATTCTGTCTGTGTGTCTGTCCCTGTGTGTAACTCTGTCTGCGTGTCTGTCCCTGTGTGTAACTCTCTGTCTGTGTGTCTGTCCCTGTGTGTAACTCTGTCTGTGTGTCTGTCCCTGTGTATAACTCTCTGTCTGTCTGTCTGTCCCTGTGTGTAACTCTCTGTCTGTCTGTCTGTCCCTGTGTGAAAATATCTGTCTGTCTGTCTGTCCCTGTGTGAAAATATCTGTCTGTGTGTCTGTCCCTGTGTGTAACTGTCTGTGTGTCTGTCCCTGTGTGTAACTGTCTGTCTGTGTGTAAATATATCAGTGTGTCTGTCCCTGTGTGTAATTCTGTCTGTGTGTCTGTCCCTGTGTGTAACTCTCTGTCTGTGTGTCTGTCTCAATGTGTGTCCCTGTCTGTCTGTCTGTCTCTCAATATGTGTCCCTGTCTGTGTGTCTGTCT
>BRDA01013706.1:43226-55472 GCA_036984385.1 Crenuchus spilurus | reverse complement strand
TCTGGAGAGAGCAGAAAGATTCATCCTCTTGAACGTGTTAGTCACCGACTGGTTTAAAAGTATTTGGTCAGCCACTGATTGTGCAAGTTCTCCTACTTAGAAAGACGAGAGAGGTCTGTAATTTTCATCATAGGTACACTTCAACTATGAGCGACAAATGAGAAAAAAAATCCAGGAAATCACATTGTAGGATTTTTAAAGAATTTATTTGTAAATTATGGTGGAAAATAAGTATTTGGTCAATAACCAACTAGTGAGAATTCTGGCTTTTACAGACCTGTTAGTTCTTCTTTAAAAAGCCTCCTATTCTGCACTAATTACTTGCACCTGTATTAATTGCACCTGTTTGAACTTCTTATGTCTATACCACACTCTCAATTAATCACACTCCAAAGAGCTTTCTAAGGACAACAGGGACAAAATCGTAGACCTGCACAAGGCTGGGATGGGCTACAGGACAATAGGCAAGCAGCTTGGTGAGAAGGCAACAGCTGTTGGCACAATTATTAGAAACTGGAAGAAACACAAGATGACTGTTTGGGGCTCCATGCAAGATCTCACTTTATGGGGTAAGGATGATTCTGAGAAAGGTCAGGAGTCAGCCTCGAACTATACAGGAGGACTTGATCAATGACCTGAAGAGAGCTGTGACCACAGTCTCAAAGAGAACCATTAGTAACACACTATGCCATCATGGTTCAAAATCATGCAGGGCATTCAAGGTCCACCTGCTCATGCCAGCACATGTCCAGGCCCATTTCAAGTTCGCCAATGACCAGAGGAGGCAAGAGAGAAGGTCATGTGGTCAGATGAGACTAAAATAGAGCTTTTTGGTACTCAAGTCCACTCGCCATGTTTGGAGGAAAAAGAATGCTGAGTTGCATCCCAAGAACACCATACCTACTGTTAAGCGTGGGGGTGGAAACATCATGCTTTGGGGCTGTTTTTCTGCAAAGAGGACAGCACGACTGATCCGAGTTAAGGGAAGAATGAACGGGGCCATGTATCGTGAGACTGTAAGCCAAAACCTCCTTCCATCTGTAAGAGCATTGAACATGAAACGTGGCTGGGCCTTCCAGCATGAAAATTATCCCAAATACACTGCTCGGGCAGTGAAGGAGTGGCTCCGTAAAGGTCCTGGAGTGGCCTAGACAATTTGTGGAGGGTGCTAAAAGTTCGTGTTGCCCAGCAACAGCCCCAAAACATCACTGCTGTAGAGGAGATTTGCATGGAGGAATGAGCCAAAATACCAGCTACAGTGTGTGCAAACCTGGTGAAGACTTACAGGAAACGTTTAACCTCTGTCACTGCCATGTTACAAAGTATTGAGTTGAACTTTTGTTATTGACCAAATACTTATTTTCCACCATAATTGACAAATAAATTCTTTAAAAATCCTACAATGTGATTTCCTGGATGTTTTTCTCATTTGTCTCTCATAGTTGAAGTGAACCTATGATGAAAATTACTGACCTCTCTCATCTTTCTAAGTAGGAGAACTTGCACAATCAGTGGCTGACTAAATACTTTTTCCCCCACTGTATGACCTGTTCACCCTGTTTAAGGTCTAACCACTTAGTGAATGTTCTCTAAAGTTTGTGCCAGTCAGCCTGAGCTGTGCTTCCACTCAGAAGACAAATCGCTAAAGGATGTCTCTGCATCACAGAGAAGGAATGTGGTTAATTGTTTCTTTGAACAGTCGCATCCATCACATTTTTTCTTGGCACTAAATGAACAGCCGGAAGCTGAAAAAGTGAATGAAGAGAAATTATAGAGGCTAAAAATAGTTTTAAGGCTCAGAGCTCTTTTACTGAATACTACAGTTTAGACAGATTGTATTGTTTCATAAACTCATCACACAATATTGTATTATATTGCACTGTACTGTATTTTATTGTGCTATATTATACTGTATTCTACTATATTGTATTGTATTGTATTGTATTATACACAATCTTAAGTTACAATAAGTGTTGATGTTTGAGTCCTAAACAAATAGAACTGAGAACTCTGCTAAAGGGCGCCCTCTTGTGGCACAAATCTGAGCTACATAAAGTCCATTTAGTGATGCGCAGCCTGAAATAAATTATATCTGGGACTAAAATCTTAAAGCTTCTATATTTTTAATGTTCAGAAGTAAACTGACAGCATGTTTTATAAAATATTTTCGGGGCTCTTTTAAAAAAAAAAAAATTATTATTTGATGTAGCTGCTGTATAAAAATACTAAATCTGGTCTGGTGACAAACAGCTGTGTGTGTAACATTCAGGAAAGTTATGGAGGTGATAGTGGGCAAGGAAGTGTGGATCTACAGCAGAAAGAGAGGATATAGAGGAGGTAATGAAGACAGAAACAAATGTACCAGAGCTTGACTGATTATCAGAGCTGATAAAAAGCAGAATTTTAAAAAGTTTTCAAGCTGATAAAAGTGATTTTTGTGTTATATATGTGCATATATATGTCACAACCACAATATAGAAAACATACTTCTTTAGTCTAGAGCATCTCTCTAAATGTGGATCTAATCAATCTAATCAAACAGGCTTTTCAGTGTGTTTTCAGCTTTAAGCTCTTTATTTTTATTATGTTTTAATATTAAAATGTGTTAAGCTGTGAATAAGAGTTGCATCACACTACAAATATCACATTTATGGAATATGAATTATGGTACATTTTCCCAAATATCGGTTATTGAGGTCATTGATTACTAATAATCAGTATCAGTATCAGCCCTGAAATGATCGGTCGATCCCTATAGTACACACATATCACAACAAACAAAATCACATACAACACCCAAATGTGGTAGACTAACACATTCACACACACTCAAAGGCACCCGTAGAGCTCTGGACCAAAACGAACAGTCCAAATGTCCAGACCTGGACTCTGAAATGTGATCTAAATGTAGACGGATGCTCTAAAAAACATCAAAAAAAGGCAATCCGCTTCATAAAGTCAGCCAAACGGTGGAGATCTTGAACAAATCAGGGTTAATGCACCAAATGCTGGTATATATAAACTCTTCCCGGGTTAACTTGTTAGTATTCTGATGTTTAAAAATCAGTAACAACTCGTTTAAGAACAACTTCCCCATTCCACCTTAAATAGGGCAGCAGTTACAATCAGGCGCCTTAGGCTCTCCATAGTAACTGCTGTATTATTTAAGGTGGAACAGAGGAATTCCGTTCTTTTTTTTCGTCTTTTGACCAGTCAGTCTTTTTTTGTAAATAAAAACTCTAAAGGAGAATATTTTTATTTGTAATTTGGTAGAAATGTTGTCAGATGTTTATAGAATAAACCAATGTTCATTTTAGTCAAACACAGACCTATAAGCCAGAGGAACTGAACATTTGCAGTGGACTCCTCACTTTTTCCAGAGCTGTATATGATGTGCGTTCATCATTCTGGAGAGTTGAGAGTAAAGTGATGATAATGTAAGGCTGAAGGTTTAGTGCTGGTGTGTTAGGAGGAGGTCATTTAAAAACATTATTATACAAAAACAGTTGAGGGACATCTGTAGTTTTGGAGTCCATCTGTTTCTCTTTGCTCACCTTCTTTGCTCAGGACTAGAGGACCAACACAAGTGTGCTGAGCTGCTGTCTCTGACTTTACATCTACAAGACCAACAAGGCAGCTGTGTCTAATAGAGGACAGTGAGTGACACAGTGTTTAACATCTCCAGCAGCTCTAACACACCACCACCACATCAGTGTTGCTGAGAATGATCCACCAGCTCTGAGCACTGATGAGCAGGGTGAACAAAGAGAACACTGGACTACAGTCTGTACCTGAACCTCGGTCATGTGATATTTACACTGTTCCAACATTCTTCTCTAAACATTACAATAATAAACACGTGTGTGCAGTTCTGATTACGGTTATTTAATCATTTAATAAAAGCAGATTCTGAGGTATTGAAATGAGCGGGTCACAGGCTAATGCCGGGCTTATGTTGTGTAATTCTGTGCCTCTGAAGTCAGATTGTGATGATAATGATGATCCTGTTAACCCTCTGCACTAAAGATCTACATTGAGTCTGCATGTGCGGCTACAGGGGAAGGTGGACTGCCGTCGTCTACTGATGCTGACCTGTCCGGCTCCTCTTCCTCCGCTTCCTCCTCTGCTGCCTCCATACTCCCCCCCTGTGCCCCGCCAGACCCCCCAGACCCTCCCCCCTCGGCTCCTCCGGCTGTGCCCCCCTCCGCTGCGGCACCAGCGTTCTCCTCCCCCTGAGACTGACTCTGCTGGAGCGCCTCAGTACGGCTACACACACACACACACACACACACACAGACACACACACACACAGACACACAGGCACGGAGACACCATGGGCCGAGAGGAAGCATGCAAGACAGAAAAGAGAAGAGACGGCAGTGAGCGTGCAGACATGCTGACACAGTGAATGACATCAGTATGATGAGTGATGACGGGAGGGAGCGACGGCTGCCTCAAACTTTAAGCTCGGCCTGACCTTTAAGTCTGCGCAGCTTTAAGTGAACAGTTCAGTAAAAAAAGTCCCACGTTTGGTGTGTGAAGGTTAAACTATCTCAGGTGGTTTATAAAGCTATAAAGATGTTAAGTGCTTCCAATGGTTACAGGTGGTTGCAATGATGTTGCTAAGTGGTTGCTTGGCATCTCATGTGGTTGCTGTGGGGTTGCTTGGTGGTTGCAATGGTATCCCAGATGGTTGATGTGAACTTGGTAAATGGTTGCTATGGTATGCCAGATTGATGACATGAAGTTCCAAAGTGGTTGCTATGAAGTATCCCAGGTGGTTGCTAAGAAGTTGCTAAGTGGTTGCTATGCTATCCCAGGTTGTTGATATGAAGTTGCTAAGTGGTTGCTATGGTATCCAAAGTGGTTGCTATAAAGTTGCTTAGTGGTTACTATGCTATCCCAGGTTGTTGACATGAAGTTGCTAAGTGGTTGCTATGCTATTCCAGGTGGTGGCTGTTATGTTGCTTGGTGGTTGCCATGGTATCCCAGGTGGTTGCTATGAAGTTGTTAGGTGGTTGCTATGGTAACCCAGGTTGTTGACATGAAGTTCCAAAGTGGTTGCTATGAAGTTGCTAAGTGTTTGCTATGGTATCCCAGGTTGTTGAAATGAAGTTGCTAAATGGTTGCTATGGTATCCAAAGTGGTTGCTATAAAGATGCTTAGTAGTTACTATGCTATCCCAGGTTGTTGACATGAAGTTGCTAAGTTGTTGCTATGCTATTCCAGGTGGTGGCTGTTATGCTGCTTGGTGGTTGCCATGGTATACCAGGTGCTTGCTATGAAGTTGTTAGGTGGTTGCAATGGTAACCCAGGAGGTTATTTAAAAATTGCTAAGAGCTTGCTACACAGTTGCTAGCTGGTTGTTGTGGTGTTGCTAAGTAGATGCTAGATGTGTGGCATGGTGATTGCTATGATATTTCAGGTCACTGCCATGATGTTGCTTAGTGGTTGCTGGGGTGTTGCTAGGTGGTTGCTGTGGTATCACATATGGGTGCTATGATGTCTCAGGTGGTTGCTATGAAGTTGCTGTGGTAGCCCATGTTGTTGTTTGGGTGTTAAGAGTGTATTAGTTTGCACACTGTTCATTGCTATGGGAAACAAATCTACAAAAATGCACTAATATCCTGAAATCAGTGTGAACACAGCATATAGACCTAATTACATGGGTTACGATACACTACCGTTAAGTCGATTCTGACTTTTGGTGACCATTCGGTTGGTGCTCCTCTAGAACATCCATTTATCTCTTTCATCCATTGTGTTGCTGGTCCTCTTCCTCTTCTACCTTCAGTCAAGTGAGCTGGTTCTTACAATGTGTCCATGCTCAGTTTGGTTGTCTGGGCTCTGATTTGGTTCAGGATCCATTTATTTGTAAACATCCATATAATCGTCAGGCACCAAACATACATTTGGGAAAATGAGTTTTTTCACAAAACTGTTCCTTAAACATGGCAGCGTAACTCAGGTCAGGCCCGCTGCCTCTCCCAGCCACAAGCCAGCACTCGCTGAGGTCCACGTCTGGTTCTGTTTAAAGCAAGCAGAACCAAACCTGATCTCCACTAGATTAGGTTAGATGACACTGGAGTTCATGAAGTGCTCAGACAGGTGCTGCTCATGGCTGGAACTGAACATATGACTCTGTGTGTACCATAAACCACAGAACCAGAACCAAGCATTAGCTCTGATTTTAACACAGTCCAAACACATCACTGTTATTGTGCTCTCATGTTTACTTCACTACATATGATAAATACACACCTGAGCTTTAGAGGAACATAAAACAGACACCACAGTCAACACCAGGAGGTTCTGTGGCTTCATGTGTGAAAATATTCAGAACCCCAAACTGTACAAGTGCACCAAGTTTCACACTTTTAGTGAACATCTCACCTCACGTCTCACCATCACCCTGAACTAATAACATGATTATAAATACAGTGATGGAGCAGAGATGCAGCATTCATACCATCAATATCATGTGCTAAAGTTAGCGCCCCTGGATAAGCATAGAAAGAGAAGGAGAAAAGGGAGAACAAGAAGGAGAAAAAGAGAAAGAGAAGGTGGAAAAGGAGAAAAAGAAAGAAAAATTAAGGAGAAAACAATGAGAAAACATGAGACAGGAAGAGAAAAGATGAGAAAAAAGGAGAAAATGAGAGAAAGAACATGAGTGAACAAGAAAGAAAGATGAGAGAGGAGAAAATGTGAAAAAAGGAGAAAACAAGAGAAAGAGAAGCAGAAAAAGAAAGGAAAAATGAGAAAAACAGAGAAAAGGAGGAAGAAAAGGCAAAGAGAAGGAGAAAAAGAGAAACGGAAGAAGGAAACAACAGAAAGGTGAGATAAAAAAAATGAGAGAGAGAGAGATAAGATGGCACTAACGTTTGAATATGATATGTATAATATTCAGTGATTGGCTAATGAAAGGTTAAACGTGAGGTGAGACCACACCCCCTGTCCCCGCCCCTCTGTTCTGTGGTTCATGATAAAAAATAAAAAAAAAGTCAAAAGTCAGGGTACGCCTACCTGATGCGGCGAGTGACCCGAGCCCTCTCAGACTGGACAGACATGTAGCTCGCGCTGCTAAGCCGAGACGCGCTCGACATAGCGGACACGTCGCTTACATCACTGTCCGACGACTTCATGGACAGACTGTCCATCCCTCGCTGCAGGGGGACAAACATCAGGTCAAAAGTGTTCTTAACTTAGCCTCGGTTCACACTTCATCACTTCATGTGTTTTGACACAAATCGGAGTTGTAAGACAAGCCTACATAAAGTCCCTTTAGTGCTGCGCAGCCTGAAAGAAGCTATTTAAGGGACTAAAAGTCTAGTTAAATAGTAATTATATAAAATAATCAAAATGTTTGTGTTTATTTGATGTAGCTGCTGAATAAAGATTCAGATTCATGTAGAAAAATGTTTTGCCTTAAATGTTTAGTATCTTCTTCACTGATAAGACCTGACAATTGTTTACCATTTTAACATACTGTATCAACATACCGGCCTCAAAAACACCAAATCAGATTTAAAACTGACCATAAACACCCAAACCTGCTGCGTGAGGCAGTGTAAAGATGTAAAATAATGTAAAAGTGGTCAAATGGAGATCAAGTGAAGCTGATGTACAACAAAAAGCAGCTGTGAGCTTCTGTTTTTGACCACTAGGGGGCAATGTTGGCTCCTCCCACCTCACTACTTTTAAACATGTAAATGTGATTTTTATATGAAATGTAAATGATCTTATCTCTGTTTTCACTTAGTCTATTAACACCAGACTAACACTAGTCTCCAGTTCAGAGACTGCAGGTTAAATGGAAGTTGCCGGCAATGATCAACGTGACTTTGTTTTCAAGATGTGCGGTAAACAAGAGAGACAGCGAGAGAAACTCAGATGAAAGACATAGAAAGACAGAGAAAGAGAGAGACAGAGAGAGACTCAGAGAGACAGAGATTTAAAGAGAGAGAGAAAGACAGAGACAGACATTGAGAGAAAGAGAGTCTCAGAAAGAGGCAGTGAGAGAGACAGCAAGAGAGCCAGGACGAGAGACACAGACAGAGACAGCAAGAGAGAGGGGGAGAAAGAGAGACTCAGAGAGACACAAAGAGTGACAGAGAAAGACAGAGACAGCAAAAGAAAGATTCAGAAAGAGACTGAGAGAGACTCAGAGAGAGATAGAAACAGAGTCACAGACAGAGACAGAGAGAGCAAGAGAGACTCAGAGAGAGAGAAAAAGAGAGACCGCAAGAGAGTTTCAGAGATTGACACAGACAGAGAAAGCGAGAGAGAGGGAGAGAAAGAGAGAGATAGTGAGAGAAAGATTCAGAGAGAGATAGAGGTTTAGAGAGACAGCAAGAGACACAGACAGAAAGAGAGAGACTCAGAAAAAAAGATTTAATGAGACTCAGAGAGACAGTGAGACAGAAAGACTCAGAGACAGAGAGAGAAACAGAGACTCATAGTGAGACAGACAGAACAGACAGAGACTCAGAGGGAGACATAGAGACAGCGTGAGACAGTCAGACACAGAGGGAGACAGAGAGACAGACAGAGACTCAGAGGGAGACATATAGAGACAGTGTGAGACATACAGACTCAGAGGGAGACAGAGAGACAGAGTGAGACAGTCAGACTCAGAGGGGAATACAGAGAGACAGAGTGAGACAGTCAGAGACTCAGAGGAAGACAGAGTGAGACAGACAGACTCAGAGGGAGACAGAGAGACAGAATGAGACAGTCAGAGACTCAGAGTGAGACAGAGTGAGAGACTCAGAGGGAGACAGTCAGAGACTTATAGTGAGACAGACAGAGACTTGGGAGACATATAGAGACAGAGTGAGACAGTCAGACTCAGAGGGAGACATAGAGAGACAGACAGAGACTCAGAGGGACACATATAGAGACAGATTGAGACAGACAGACTCAGAGGGAGACATAGAGAGACAGACAGAGACTCAGAGGGAGACATATAGAGACAGTGTGAGACAGACAGACTCAGATGGAGACAGAGAGACAGAGTGAGACAGTCAGACTCAGATGGGAACACAGAGAGACAGAGTGAGACAGTCAGAGACAGAGGGAGAGAGAGACAGAGTGAGACAGACAGAGACTCAGAGGGAGACATATACAGACAGCGTGTTACAGACAGACTCAGAGGGAGACGCAGAGACAGAGTTGGACAGTCAGAGACTCAGAGTGAGACAGACAGACTCAGAGGGAGACAGAGAGACAGAGTGAGACATACAGAGACTCAGAGGGAGACATATACAGACAGCGTGTGACAGTCAGAGACTCAGAGTTAGACACAGAGAGACAGAGTGAGACAGTCAGAGACTCAGAGTGAGACAGAGTGAGACAGACAGACTCATAGGGAGACAGAGAGACAGAGTGAGACAGTCAGAGACTCAGAGAGAGACAGAGAGACAAAGTGAGATTGACAGAGACTCAGAGGGAGACACAGAGAGACAGAGTGAGACAGTCAGAGACTCAGAGAGAGACAGAGAGACAGAGTGAGATAGACAGAGACTCAGAGGGAGACACAGAGAGACAGAGTGAGACAGTCAGAGACTCAGAGAGAGACAGAGAGACAAAGTGAGATAGACAGAGACTCAGAGGGAGACACAGAGAGACTGAGTGAGACAGTCAGAGACTCAGAGGGAGACATAGAGAGACAGAGACTCAGAGAGGAGTTAGTTGTGTATGTTATGTAACTCGCGCAGTAGCTCTGAGCCTCCTGTACACCATCAACACAGCATTCATCTCTGCTGTTGTATCATGAAGCGTCTTGGGAACCAGCAGGAGGGAGCTGACAGAAACCTGACGCTTTATATAACTCTCACTGTCACACTGAGCTTCAGCACACACAGCAGAACCCACAGGAGAACCGGTGAAGGTCACAGTCAATATACAGAAGATAATAACCCACAGCAGACTGCAGACCTGCTGAGATGATGATACAGGGACAAGGTGCAGATATCCAACTGCAGGCATCATCAAATCACGTCTGTCTCACGTCACCACCAGCTTCCATTTTTAAATCAGCCTAAATCTCTTAAATCGTAGTTGTACATCAGCTTCACGTGATAAACATTTTAACCATCATATGTTCACTTTTATAACATTTAACATCTTTAAACGGATTCATTCAGCAGGTTTGTGTCACCTTTACATCTGATTTGATGTTCTTGGTTCCAGTATGTCAAAGTGTACTATAATGATCAGGTCATATAAGTGATGTTAGACACCAAACACTGATCTTTAATCTGCTTCTAAGAGTTAAGCAGGTTAAAAGACAGAAGTCCTGATGTTGTTGGATTAAGAGCGATGCTGGTCCAGCCGTGTGGGGCAGGTTCCTGTCTACTGATGATACAGAGCAGACGGGCAGATTCAGACGCTCTTATAAACTGACTGTAAATATCAGCACAGAGGTTTAATTCTCTCTAATAATAGATCAGGTTAAAGATAGAAGCTCCGCTTTACTGTTCTCACTTAAAGATGTGTCACTGCAGGTCAACAGGGTCCATTTATAAACAACAGATTTCACACATGACTATAAGTATTTATGGTACTGGACATCATTTGGACATAATAAACTTTGCCCTCTGATCATTAGGCGATAGCTCGTTTCTGATTGGCAGTGTGCCTTTTTCAAGTCCCTGTTCAGGACTGGTCAGTATTAGTCATCAGCTGTGATTGTTTTCAGCTGTGACTGTTTACAGATATATATATATATATATATATATATATATACTGTATATGTTAAAGGGTTAAGCATGTCAGATATTTCATTAAGACCCAAAGTGTACTGTGTAAATGTGTATAACAGGTCTCCTTAAAAGTGGTTAAATTCTATTTTAGCAGCTCAAAACTCCCTGTTTCTAATAGATCAGTGCTGAAAACAGAAATAAAATAAATAAGATGAGAATACATACCCTGGACGGATCCTTCAGAGAACCTACAGAGAGAGAGAAAGAGAATGAATGAATCTGCACACCAGCTGACTTGAATGTAAAGAAATAAACCTCATCACACTGTAAATATTACACAGCTGGCATATTTAGTAAAATGATTGATAGGAAGGCAAGTTTATTTATAGACCACCTTTCATATACAAATAGCAGTTCAAAGTGCTTTACATACTAAAATAAAAACAACATTCAAATCGATAAAAATTAAAAAACATGAAAATTTAATTAAATTAAAGCAATGAATTTAAGAACATTTAAATGTTACATTTTAAGCTTAATATAAACGTAATCATAAATTTTAAAAAGTAACCAAAAATTATAAAAACTTAATCATAAATTTAAAAAAAGTTACAAAAATGATAAAAACTTAATCATACATTTAACAAAGTAACCAAAAATGATAAAAACGTAATCATAAATTTTAAAAAGTAACCAAAAATTATAAAAACTTAATCATACATTTAAAAAAGTAACAAAAAACGATAAAAACTTAATACATTTTTAAAAGTAACCAAAAATGATAAAAACTTAATCATGAATTTAAAAAAGTTACAAAAAATGATAAAAACTTAATCATAAATTAAAAAAGTATCAAAGACTATAACAATCATAAGCATAAAAAAGAAAGTTGAAAAAATTCATGTAAATGTAGTTCAGGTCCTATGCAGAACCAACTGACCATCATATACAAAAGCATCCTTGCTGAATAGAATTAAAGTAGTGCAAGTCCAGCCCTGTCTGAACAGAGCTCACATCATATAAATCAGCTTACAAACAGCCTGCAGACGTTATATGAGGCACTTTAAGTCATTTTCTTTTACCACAGAAACCAAACAGCAGAGCTGAGCCCATTTCCACTTTAATTTTGTGCTAGTTCAGCTGCATCACTGTGAAATTCACTGAAATACATGTGGACTTCCGTCAGATGCAGCAGCACGACTGTGCATGACATAACAGATAAAAACCCATATACTGCAGAGAGAAATTACATTTTTACATTTCCTTTCCTTTCTTTTCCATTTCCTGTCCAGATAGTGACGCACATAAAGGTGTTAACCTTCAGACACAGTGAATTACATGCACATCCTCCTAATAAGGATGGAATAAGACGAGGAATAACACGGACACTTACATTCATACCATCATAAAGAACAGCAATTAATCACTAGAATAGGAGATATTAGTCTATAAACAGCCTCAATAAACACTATTAATCACTAAAATAGGAGATATTAGTCCATAAACAGCCTCAATAAACACTATTAATCACTAGAATAGGAGA
>BRDA01013706.1:28904-43126 GCA_036984385.1 Crenuchus spilurus | reverse complement strand
AAATATTAGATGTTGGCACCTCCACATCATTGCATTCAGTTTTTATTCACAATTTGTTTAGTGTCCCAACTTTTTTGGAATCCGGTTTGTATACGAAACCTAGGCCTATACTCAGCATTCTGCTATTACTGTTTCATACTAAGCCCAGAACCAGGCTTGAATTATGTTATTACTATACTATACTAAACTATACTAATGGTTCTCAAAAAATGGACATTGCTGCCCTCTAGTGACTCACACTGACTTTGTAGTTTGTTACTGATTAAAGAAAACAGACTCTATTCCTAAATGGATTATTACCAATGACTGCGTGTTCAACTGGGGCCGGGGCAGGAGGCGGGGCAGGGGGCGGAGCAGTGAGCTGAGGCACATATCCTGCTGCTGTGTGATTGGTTAATCAGTTGCCAATTAAAGGAGGAACACAAAACAAAACAATGTCAAGTTAAAAGTGAATCTATTCAGTTAAATGATTTACTTTTAATCTGCTCTGTAAAATAATTATAGTCACTTAGTCTATTAATATTTCTAAATGGATTATTACCAGTGGCTGTATGTGCAACTGGGTCTGGGGCAGGAGGCAGGGCAGGGGGCGGAGCTATGAACTGAGGCACAAATTCTGCTCCTGCATCATTGATTAATCAGTGGCAAATGAAATACAGGAGGACAAGTCAAGTTAAAACAACAAATAAATTCTACTGTAGTATACTAAACCCAGAACCAAACCAACATACTGTAGTATACTAAACACAGAACCAAACCAACATACTGTAGTACACTAAACACAGAACCAAACCAACATACTGTACTATACTAAACCCAGAACCAAACCAACATACTGTAGTATACTAAACCCAGAACCAAACCAACATACTGTAGTATACTAAACACAGAACCAAACCAACATATTGTAGTATACTAAACACAGAACCAAACCAACATACTGTACTATACTAAACCCAGAACCAAACCAACATACTGTAGTATACTAAACACAGAACCAAACCAACATATTGTAGTACACTAAACACAGAACCAAACCAACATACTGTACTATACTAAACACAGAACCAAACCAACATACTGTAGTATACTAAACACAGAACCAAACCAACATACTGTAGTATACTAAACCCAGAACCAAACCAACATACTGTAGTATACTAAACACAGAACCAAACCAACATACTGTAGTATACTAAACCTAGAACCAAACCAACATACTGTAGTATACTAAACCCAGAACCAAACCAACTTACTGTAGTATACTAAACCCAGAACCAAACCAACATACTGTAGTATACTAAACCCAGAGCCAAACCAACATACTGTAGTATACTAAACACAGAACCAAACCAACATATTGTAGTATACTAAACCCAGAACCAAACCAACATACTGTAGTATACTAAACCCAGAACCAAACCAACATACTGTAGTATACTAAACACAAAACCAAACCAACATACTGTAGTACACTAAACCCAGAACCAAACCAACATACTGTAGTATACTAAACCCAGAACCAAACCAACATACTGTAGTATACTAAACACAGAACCAAACCAACATACTGTACTATACTAAACCCAGAACCAAACCAACATACTGTAGTATACTAAACCCAGAACCAAACCAACATACTGTAGTATACTAAACCCAGAACCAAACCAACATACTGTAGTATACTAAACACAGAACCAAACCAACATACTGTAGTATACTAAACCCAGAATCAAACCAACATACTGTAGTATACTAAACCCAGAACCAAACCAACATACTGTAGTATACTAAACACAGAACCAAACCAACATACTGTACTATACTAAACCCAGAACCAAACCAACATACTGTAGTATACTAAACCCAGAACCAAACCAACATACTGTAGTATACTAAACGGAGAACCAAACCAACATACTGTAGTATACTAAACACAGAACCAAACCAACATACTGTAGTATACTAAACACAGAACCAAACCAACATACTGTAGTATACTAAACTCAAAACCAAACCAACATACTGTAGTATACTAAACCCAGAACCAAACCAACATACTGTAGTATACTAAACACAGAACTATACAGAACATATTGTTATTACTGTACTATACTAAACCTAGAACAAGACACAACATACCTTTTACTGTACTAAACTACACAGTAGTAACTATATCATTACTTCTGTATACAGTATTACCAGTGATCATGTGGACAACTGGGGCAGGAGGATGTGCAGGGGGCGGAGCAGCATACTGTGGCACAGATCCTGCTGCTGTGTCATTAGTTAATTAGTTGCCAATCAAAAAAGGAAAACAAGACAAAAGTTCAAGTTAAAGGTAAATCTATTCAGTTAAACAGTCAACAATACTTTAAATGTATTTTGTTCAGTAAAAGAACTATTTCAATGTTTTGAACCAGCCCAGCATTCTTACTGAACTGTACTAAACCTAGAACAATACTCAACACTCTGCTATTACTGTATTATACTAAACTACAAACTATATAGAGTATTACCAATGACCGTGTGTACAACTGGGGCAGGAGGAGGGGCAGGGGGCGGAGCAGCATACTGTGGCACAGATCCTGAGTCATTGGTTAATCAGTTGCCAATCAAAGAAGGAAAACAAGACAAAACAGTGTCAAGTTAAAAGTGAATCTATTCATTTAAACAGTCAATAATAGCTTTGAATTTAATCTGCTCTTTAAAAGAACCACTTCAGTGTTTAGAACCAGCCCAGCATCCTTATTGTATTGTAAAAAAGCCTAGAACCATACGGAGTATTCTGATAATACTGTACAATACTAAACCTAGAACCATACTCAGCATTCTGCTAATACTATACTATACTAATCACAGAACCATACTCAACATTCTGCTATTACTGTACTATACTAAACATAGAACCATACTCAGCATCATGCTATTAAGTGTAATATACTAAACCTAGAACCATACTCAGCATTCTGCTATTACTATACTATATTAAACATAGACCCATACTCAGCATTCTGCTATTACTGTACTATACTAAACATAGAACCATAATCAGCATTCTGATATTACTGTACTATAATAAACACAAAACCATGCTCAACATTTTGCTATTACTGTGCTATACTAAACACAGCACAATACTCAACATTCTGCTATTATTGTACTATACTAAACATAGAATCATACTCAGCATCAGGCTATAAGTGTAATATACTAAACCTAGAACCATACTCAGCATTCTGCTATTACTGTACTATACTAAACATAGAACCATACTCAGCATTCTGATATTACACTACTATACTAAACACAACCATACTCAGCATTCTGATATTACTGTACTATACTAAACACATAACCATACTCAGCATTCTGATATTACTGTACTATACTAAACATAAAACCATACTCAGCATTCTGCTATTACTGTACTATACTAAACATAAAACCATACTCAGCATTCTGCTATTACTGTACTATACTAAACATAGAACCATAATCAGCATTCTGATATTACTGTACTATAATAAACACAAAACCATGCTCAACATTCTGCTATTACTGTACTATACTAAATCTAGCACCATGCTCAACATTCTGATATTACTGTACTATACTAAACCTAGAACCATACTCAGCATTCTGTTATTACACTACTATACTAAACACAGAACCATACTCAGCACTCTGGTATTACTGGACTATACTAAACATAGAACCATACTCAGCATTCTGATATTACACTACTATACTAAACACAGAACCATACTCAGCATTCTGATATTACTGTACTATACTAAATCTAGAACCAGGCTCAACATTCTGCTATTACTGTACTATACTAAACACAGAACCATACTCAACATTCTGCTATTACTGTACTATACTAAACACAGGACCATACTCAACATTCTGCTATTACTGTACTATACTAAACCTAGAACCATATTCAGCATTCTGCTATTACTGTACTATACTAAACACAGAACCATACTCAGCATTCTGATATTACTGTACTATACTAAATCTAGTTCCATGCTCAACATTCTGATATTACTGTACTATACTAAACACAGAACCATACTCAACATTCTGCTATTACTGTACTATACTAAACCTAGAACCATACTCAGCATTCTGTTATTACACTACTATCCTAAACACAGAACCATATTCAGCATTCTGATATTACTGTACTATACTAAACCTAGGACCATACTCAGCATTCTGTTATTACACTACTATACTAAACACAGAACCATACTCAGCATTCTGATATTACTGTACTATACTAAACATAGAACCATACTCAGCATTCTGTTATTACACTACTATACTAAACACAGAACCATATTCAGCATTCTGATATTACTGGACTATACTAAACATAAAACCATACTCAGCATTCTGCTATTACTGTACTATACTAAAAACAGAACCATACTCAGAATTCTGCTAATACTGTACTATACTAAAAACAGAACCATACTCAACATTCTGCTTTTCCTCTACAATACTAAACTACATAGTATAACTATACTTTGTACAGAGCATTACCAATGACCGTGTGTACAACTGGGGCAGGAGGAGGCGCAGGGGGTGGAGCAGCATACTGTGGCACAGATCCCGCTGCTGTGTCATTGGTTAATCAGTTGCCAATCAATGAAGGAGAACAAGACAAAACAATGTCAAGTTAAAAGTGATTCTATTCAGTTAAACGGTCAACAATAGCTTTGAATTTAATCTGCTTTTAAAAGAACCACTTCAGTGCTTAGAACCAGCCCAGCATCCTTATTGTACTGTATTAAATCTAGAACCATACTGAGTATTCTGATATTAATGTACAATGCTAAACATAGAACCATACTCAACATTCTGCTATTAATGTACTATACTAAACATAGAACTATACTCAGCATTTTGATAATACTGTATTATACTCAACACAGAACCATACTCAGCTTTCTGCTACTACTGTACTATACTAAACATAAAACCATGCTCAGCATTCTGCTATTACTGTACTATACTAAACATAGAACCATACTCAGCATTCTGCTATTACTGTACTATACTAAACATAAAACCATGCTCAGCATTCTGCTATTACTATACTATACTAAACATAAAACCTTGCTCAGCATTCTGCTATTACTGTACTACACTAAACATAGAACCATGCTCAACATTCTGCTATTAATGTACTATACTAAACATAGAACTATACTCAGCATTCTGATAATACTGTATTATACTCAACACAGAACCATACTCAGCTTTCTGCTACTACTGTACTATACTAAACATAAAACCATACTCAGCATTCTGCTTTTCCTCTACAATACTAAACTACATAGTATAACCATACTTTGTATAGAGTATTACCAATAACTGTGTGTACAACTGGGGCAGGAGGAGGGGCAGGGGGCGGAGCAGCATACTGTGGCACAGATCCTGCTGCTGTGTGATTGGTTAATCAGTTGCCAGTCAAAGAAAGAAAACAAGACAAAACAGTGTCAAGTTAAAAGTGAATCTATTCAGTTAAACAGTCAATAATAGCTTTGAATTTAATCTGCTTTTAAAAGAACCACTTCAGTGTTTAGAACCAGCCCTGCATCCTTATTGTACTGTATTAAAACTAGAACCCTAATGAGTATTTTGCTATTACTGTAGAATACTAAACACAGTACTAGACCTTTCTCTGCTTTTATAGTACTATACTAAACCTAGAACCAGCCCCACATTCTGCTGATTCTATATTCCACTAAACCCAGTACCCTAATTCTGATATTTTGGTCAGAACCCTGGTCCTGCCCACTGAAGTAGACTTTGGGTGTCTTGTGTGTAGTGGCCTTAAACTGCTCACTCAGATAAACTACTGTTTTCACCTTTATGCAGTTCCATTCATAGTAAGCACCTGTAATTCGGTCTAGACACTGATATATTCCATTAGAACAGAGATAAGGACATGAACAGCAGGTATTGCACAGAAAAAGCCCAGAGTCCGTAAACAGACAGAGACTAGGACAGACAAACACAGTCTCGGGAAGATGACGACTGACACATTAACAAGGCTAAAGCGAGGACCAACAGCTACACAATAAGCCGAAGCAGGGAAATTGACAGGACTAGCAAACAAATACAGCTCATAAACGAAGAAACTACGGCTAAAGAGGCTCTTCTAACACAGAGGCCAGAGGTTGACAATGACACAGAGCTTGGCCAATTGTTACAGACCTTCATAAGGCTCTGGCACTCCCTCTCCACCATCTGGGAAAAGAGGGGGTTGAAGGACAAAACATGACATTAACATTCCTTTATTTTACAACATTCACCAAGACTAATTCTGCACAACCAATCCTGACCACACTGTTAAACATCAGTCTCCACTACTTCAGTTCTGCACATAAAAGTTACATTTTTACACAATAAGGGCATAAAAAACTAGGGGAGTAACGATACTTCAGAACACAAACAGGTGACAATTTGCATTGTAGAAATGGAAAGTATCGCGTGCATTCTGCTCATTATGCCATCTAATGCAAGCACACTGTTGTGATTAATTTAACCCACAGCAGAACAGCATCTCATACATCCACACTCTCTAGCCTCTTTAGTAGCCTTTAAACTTCTGTTTCTATAATGTTCTTGTTCTTTAAGCTCCACCCAAAAGGGAGGAGTCATATGAAAGCTGAAACTCAGCTTCAGATAAACCATCTTCAGCTACAATAAGTGCTGATGTTTGAGTCCCAAACAAACAGAACTGAGCACTCAGAACGGCACCCTATTGTGGCACAAATCTGAGCTACATAAAGTCCCTTCAGTGCTGCGCAGCCTGAAATGAACAATTTCTGGGACAAAAATCTAAAAGCACCCACATTTGTCGTGTTCAGCAATCAAATGTAAGCTTGTGTTATTATACTACACATCATAAACACACATTTTCTGAATTCTTCTTATACAAAAAAAAACTTTATTTCATGTAGTTTCTGTACAAGAATACTAAACTTTGTGCAGATGGAGAATCCTAAAACATACTATGAACTGTTTTACATTAAGATGCCACTGAATATATCAAATATCAATCCCAGAATTGAACTGTGAGTAGAGTGTATCGTTATACCCCTAGAAGTAATGTTTATGGACTTATAGAGTGAAAACAAACGCAAGCCAAAAGTATTTTCTATTTAAGCTTCTTCATAGCTTCTCCTTGGCAGCCTCTCGGGTGGAAGCCGAGGCTGAGGTGCATCAATTCCACATGAATAAAATTAATTCCATCAACACACTAACAGTAAACAGTAATACATAGTCATACCAGGATATTATGACCACCTTAACCTTGTGTGTGCTCATTATGTGTGTGTTCATTATAGAGGTTAACCCTAAATTGGGTGGTGTGTCGATTGGTACCCTCTCGCATCAATGTCCTGTGGGGTACCATCAGTGGATTCTGAGATGCTGCCTCCACCATGCTTCACACGGTACACTACAAGCCTGACATCAGTCACATCACATCCTTTGTCTATCATGATGGTTTTACACTCTGCTACAACTGACTGGTGTGCTCGCTTATTTACACATGCCTGTCATACGACATCTGTTTTTATTTGGTCATAATGTTCTGGTATGATTGTCTACATTTTATTCCACGTTTTACATTTTACTCACTTCGGTCCATTGACCCCTTTGGAGGAACTTGCGGAAGCTGCCGTCCTCTCCGCCCAGATATGGGGGTACTCGTCGGGCTCGTTTGGACCGACCCGGAGCGAGGGTTCGCCCTGAAGGACACAGGGGGAGGGGAGGGCGGGGTTAATAACGGTACAGAAAGACTGAAGATGTGGCACAACACAGCAGCTCAGGCCGAGGAGAAGGGGATCCCAAAAACTCATCAAGAGATATAAGCAATATTTAAAACTGCGTTCATATATAACACATTCATTTATACAGGAAGCAATGTAAAGTCAATCATCTACATATACTGGCACAGTGAAGTCAATTCTTACATAATAAAACTGGTAAAATATGTCCCACAGACAGCACACACAACCATGACTTTTGCTACAACTAAATCACAATGAATCACAACAAAAAATAATAATATGATCTCATATTTGACCGTATCAGTGCATGCATTTCCACTGGTAAATATGCCTCAGTCATGTGCATTTCAGCTGCTGAACCGAAGTTAGAAGCTAATGCACATTAACCCAGCCTTCATAGCACCTTCTGAGCTTAGTGATCCAAAGCAGTGACGTATCTGAGATATGCACAGTACTGTGGTACCTACAGCTGCTCAGCAGTAGAGATGTGAGGAAATATCCATTTTAACTGTTTACATAAATAAATCTTTAGATAAAGACTGTTGGTTTGTTTTGTGTTGAATTTAAACCATAAACTGTATATGAGACTAGACAGCAGTAGAGAAGTGAGGCCAAACGCCCTCTAGTGGCTCGTTGATGCACAACTACAACCTTTTTATTGAGTGGGAGCTACAACAAACTTTGAGTTTTCTCATCTTAATGAATTACTAATAAACCCCCCAGTGTTTCTTTATGATAAACGTGTTTTATTTAAAGGGGTGTGGTGATGAGGTGATTGACAGCTTGCTTGAGTTGATTGACAGCTTGGCATTCACAGCATCTAACGTGAGAAAAAGATTTAATAAAATTTTTGAACAGAAGTGATGTTCAGCAGTAAGTTGTGCTAGCAGACAACCAAAAGGGGCATCACTCCAACAGAGGGGGCGGAGTTTGGGCTTTAACAGTGTCTGGCCTTCCATCTCTGCTGCGCATGCTTCCAATTCCAAATCGGTCACAATGGGAGTAAACGGGACCGTACTGTCCAGTTCTCATTTACAGTCTATGGATTAAACCCCTGACCACTAGATGGCAGTATTGTAATTTAGCTTGAGCCATAAGATTCTTACACTCCAACAAAAACAAGTAGTGTAAGGATGCGCCGCTGAAGGTTTTACTGGCCTTTGAGGTTTCCCATTATACAACATCAAGCAGAGGTCCTCCTCTGAGTCTGTTAACATGGTATGATTGGTCGTTATCCTGCTAATACTGCGGTTGCCATGTTTAGACATTTTTGCGTATTTACATGCACAAAGAAAACACGAGCGGTAATTTAAACATCACAACGTGCCTCATTTTTGAAAATCTGTTATCGGCTGTCCTTGTAGCTGCTCAGTCACAGGTTGCCATAGTAACGGGCGGTTGCTATGGTTACCATTCAACGTTTCCAAAGGACTGATTCTTTTATGTTATTGTCCGAGTTTATTGTAACTGGAATTACTTTCTCTTTTAAATTTGTTGTTGTTTCAGTTTATTTTAAGTTTTATGTAGATTAACCGCTTTTTAACTATTTTCTTTTTTCTCTTTTAATTCTACTGATTCAGCCAATCACTCAGAAAATCACTATATTTATTAAAATATATACATTTTAAAGCCAATATATTACAAATATTTTATAATGTATGTATTATATATTATATATTACTAATTTTATATATATATAAATGTCATTTGTCATTATTCTAATATTAGTTATTTATTAGTATTAATATTAATATTATTAATATCTAATAATCTGAATAAATAAACACTTTCTGCTCATGTAAACTGATTTGTAGTTAGGTGGCACAGCACTGTACATAGGGTGGCACTTATACAGGCATTCTGAAACCCGTACGGCTACGAAGGGCATCTCAGAAGGTATTATGAAGTCAGCAAACAGGAGCAGTATCACAGCTCGGGGATGGCTGCATGAGCTGCGAGGAGAGTGAGAAGCTGTGCAAAGGCGTCCGTCAGCCGCAACTCAAACGGGAAACTGTCAAACAATAACGTTAGTAAGTTCAAATCAAACAAAACCAACACAAAACCAATCGAATGCTGCGGTCACACCATTATATTCCAGCAGAATATAAGTAGTGTGTCTACAATCAGAAACAGAAACAAAACAAAACAACCAGACGTTAGTAGCAACTTCTCTAGTCTACAAATGAAGACAACTCAAAGGCAGCACTGTTAAAATAAATAAATCAATAAAAAAGGTGAGAGGAGGTGGAGGGAGAGCATTCAGAAAGGATGGTCTGGGATTAGCCGCTGTGATTGGTCAGGATCACCTCGTTAAGGCAGGAGAGGGCGGGGCTGATCTCCTGGAGTGTAAAGACGGCATGGACCTCATGTAGGCCGACTCCGGGCGCTCGGACGAGCGAGAGCGGGCGTAGGCTGGTCTCTCCATCATGGGCCGCTGGTCGGCCGACCTGGACCTGTAATGCCTGTCCATCATGCTGCGGCTGTACCTGCGGAAGGTTAGTCAAGGGAGGACTGTTCATACCCACAAGGCCACAGGCCTACCAAGGCTTCTCCTGTAAAAGTGACGGGTTCAACATGGCATCAAAAATAATAAAATAATAATAAAAAAAATATTATCTCCCATTTAGCATCACTGAAATAATCAAAACTGGGAAAATGAACCCAGCTGGCATAACAAAGTGGGCGGAGCTTAGGATATGGATGAGCCAAAACATTAAGACCACATTCACACTTGTAATGAATTGACTATTTAGGATAACTGTGATGTTTGTGAAGGTCTAGATGGTAAGAGAACAGTCAGCTCTCACAGACGTGTGCTATGAGACTCGGAGGCTGCGTTCACATTGAAAGCCAAATTATTCAATTCAGATTTTTTGCTCGTATCAGATTTAACGTTTCACACGTTAGCTGTATCTGTCTGTAATGTAAACGAATCTGTCTCGGAAACGGCCGTGTGCACACACTAATATGTTTATGCACCAACAACAAAAATGTTTGTACAGGGTTGCCAGGTTTGCTAATATGCAGTTGCGGGAAAATCTTCAGAGGTGGCAGGATGCAGGTTAGACAGAAAAGAAATTGAATAACAAAGTGAGATTAGAAGGTTTACTTTAACAAGTTTTGTCAAATGTCTGTGATTAGACGCCTTAGATTTTAGTTTCAGTTTGTGATGGACAGCTTTCTGTAAGATATTTGGTAGGAGTGATTATGGGGATCTGGCAACCCTGATTTAGTGAGACTATTAAAACAGGTAAATAGTGTTAGTAGCTGATGATGTTGTTTAGCTTAACATTAAACAGCTGCAGGACTGTAGACGATCAGGTGGAGAAGGTGAATAAAGTCAGTCGGCTGATGTTTTAGCAGCTCTGTGTGTAAACAGAAGTGAATTCAGAACCGGTTTAACACTAAACACATGTGTACACACACAAACACATCACATCTGATGTGACCGACCATGAGTCATCAGAATGAAGATGGAGATGATGAGGATGACAGGACATCAGTCTCTACTCTTTTAGAGGACATGACCAGAGGATAGTGTCCCCATCACTGCACTGGGTCATTGGGATCACAGGAAGAGCGCCACCAACAACACTTCCAATGAGGTCTCCCATCCAAGCACTGACCAGACCCAGACCTGCTGACGCAGAGCTCACCTAATTAAGGTACGTAGTCCAGAACTGGGCTGTCATTCATTTGCTCTCAGGGTAGTTGTAGGCAAAATAATAGGTTAAAATGTTTTGGCTCATTGGTGTACAGTGTAATTAAAGCTCTGACGAAAATAAAAAAGAAACTAAGCTTAAAAGAAAACAGTGTTAATGCACTAAAACTACACATCAAACAATGTGCCAAGCTTCTGAGTGTGGCACACAGGCACAACCTGGCAGTGACAAGATCGTAAACATTTGCATCAAGAACAAAGAACAATGTCAGTCAAGTATAGCAAAAGACATTACATTAGCAGCACCTGTAGGATTGAACTTGACAAGCAGGTAACAGCAATTTAACAGCGAAAACTCGTAACTCTACAGTTTCATCTACTGTACGTCTACACTAAGTCATTACCTCAAATCCTCCTCATAGGGCTCAAGGTTATCGGGATACTCTGGCATATGGTCCTCTCTATTGAAGCACAAGAGACGCCACCATTAACAGACTACACTGTGGAGCTCATACTGTGAGATGGTTCAACTGAGAATGTTTATTAAAAGTATCTTTTCTCTACTTTCTGCAAACTAAAAACACTTCTAACCAAGCGAGCGACTACAAAAACACAAAAGACGGACAAAAAAACCCTCAAAATACAGGTTAACAACATCGCTGTTGGGGTAGATACTGAAAACAGTAATCCATTACAAATGGGATTACTTTACTGATTACTTCATTTAAAAAGTAATCTCTACTTCTGTACCAGCATGCTGCCTGATTACAAGCTCAGTGAAGCAAGAAACTAGCCTAAAGCTAACAGATAAAACTCGTTTAGTCTGAGCTGTTAAGCCACTGATGGCAAATTGATGGCTGGATTCTCCTACGTCTACAACAGACCAGCTGCTCACCTACATCTCCTGTTGGCAATCAGTGCTCACCTATATGAACCTCTGATGAATGCAGTTATCACTATTATTATTACAATGTCAGACTTAACTGGTGTAAATCTCTATCAGTAGTCTGATCAGAGGAGGATGGATCCTGGTTGCGAGCCTTGGTTCCTCCCAAAGTTTCTTTCGCCAGCCTCGAGGGACTTTTCCCTTGCCACTGCCGCCTTTGGCTTACTCGCATCAGGTTTTGGGTTTTAATTAAAACTGTCTGATGCTAATTATATAAAGCTGCTTTGTGACAACGTCCATTGTAAAAAGCTAAAGGACTGACATAATAATAAATACACCTGAAACATATACTGAATAGTGCAGTGTCAGTAAATGTAATGTGATTACAGTAATGCTTCACATCATTACAGGATGTAATGAGTTACTTTGTAATGTAACGGCCCCAACATTGGATAACACAAGATCTACATTAGAGCATCTATGTACTAGTCTAATCACTAGTGTGTCAGTAATACCTCTCTGTGTCTGTGGAAGGCTCGATTTCTATCCTGGGACACGTCCGACTGAACAGACCAGCATCACACAAGAAAGCAAAGAAATGTGGCCTGAGTACACAGTAAATCTGCCAGTGTTAAATCAACACTATTAGAGTTAAATTAACACCGAGGGTGTCAAACTGTAACACTCTCAGTGTTAATTTAACACTAATAGTGTTGATTTAACACTGACAGATTTACTGTGTACATGTTTCAATGTAACCGAACGGCAGAATTATTAGAGCTCAGTACAGGTTTAAAAAGCAGAAAGTCATACGGCATCAGTCGAAAGTTTGGACACGCTTATTCAAATAATTCTTGTTTTTCTGTTTAATAGAATTTGGATCATATTGGATCATTTTCCTCGATAAATAAATGAGCAAGTCTAATATCTTTGTCTCATTAGTTAAACTGGGTTCTCTTTATCCACTTTTAGGACTTGTGTGAACATCTGATGATGTTTTAGGTCAAATTTATGCAGAAATATCAAAATTATAAAGGGTTAACAAACTTTCAAGCACCACTGTATGTGTTAATAATGCTCTGGTGTGTTGAGTTCGCCTCTATTTCTATGTAACAGGTGTCTAACTCTGAACTCTTACCTGTACTCATCACAGGTGCCGTTCATGATGTGATTGGGCCATGGAGTGGGCGCATGGCTGGGGCCATTGAAATGTCTTTGTTTTGGGCAGGAAAAGAGGAGAATGGAGGTTTGAGTTGAAGAAAACAGCTGTTTTACTCCTCACTTCATTCAGTAAAGGTAAATAAAGAGCCCACTCTGGCAATACCCAGCCCTTAACACCTGTGTCCTGTATACATAAACACCTGACCCTATAGATCATACAACCAAGGCCACCAATAGTCCACATTTACACAGTTAGTCCCCTTAAAACAATCAGCCAAGACATGTTCAGTATCTAAACTCTGCTTCACACTGGAGCTGTGAGGATAATCAGCTAACAAGTGATGGATGTTCATACATCTTCAATTAAGTCATCTCAGCTCAGTAATCTCAGCTGATGACTTAGACACGCAGTTAACAGAGTGCTAATCTCATACAGACTTGTTTATGTGGTTTCCAACACTGTGATCCCATTTACCCCCAATAAAAAACAGTCACAACCCAAACCACATCAACAAAACACAAAAAACAACCACCCAATACAATCAAAATCCAATCAAATCTACCCCAACCTCACCTATTACAACCAAAACACCATCTACTACAACCAAAACATCACCTAATACAACCAAAACATCACCTAATACAACCAAAACACCACATGCTACAGCCAAAACATCACTAAATACAGCCAAAT